>JAQMYK010000038.1:32606566-32621869 GCA_030014345.1 Clarias buthupogon | reverse complement strand
TGTACCCCGCCTAGTGCCCGAAGTCTCCTGGGATAGGCTCCAGGTCCTCCGCGACCCTGAACACAGGATTAAGCGGTTTAGAAGATGAATGAATGAATAATACGTATAATACGTATGCACCAAGGGGGACGGGGTTGCCAAATCGGGCCGGCTGGTGATACTCAATATTAATGGTCCGGAAGCAAAGCCAAAGCATTGCACGGTGGATTTTATTAAAAAGATTGGCATACGACGGGGGTGATGCGAAGGACCCCAGATACTTTTAAAAAGGAGACCGGAATGCCGTCCTTTGATTTCCGCGAAAGGACAGCGTGGAAAAGAACGGCTTGAGCTCCCGCGGCACCTTAACTTCTGCGTAGAGCCCGCCTTCACATCCCTGCTGCCGAAGAGGAAAAGGCTGCAGAGAGGATCGCGTTAAGGCCCCAAATCTGACGCTGCCCAGCTGACGGATGTCCAGGAGAGACTCCCATCTGTGTCCGTGCCCAGAGAGAGCTGGGAAGGGCTGTTTTTGACTCGTGCCAGCGGTTGAGGTCATTGTCATGGGAGCATGCAGGAGCGCTGCCTCCGCGTGCTCCATCCTGCCACTCTGCCCATCGACGCCTTTCGCCTGCCAGCGGGGCACTGACGGCGGACCTGAACGTGCACACATCCACTCTTTTTCTTCACCTTTATTCCTTCCTCCCACCTTTAACACTTTCCTGCCCCATTATTCAACATAAAATTACCCTTTTCCCCCCTGTAAGACCTCGCCTCGTGTCCGTGCTTTATGGCCCCGCCTGTGCAACAAAGGGTCGAACCCGTTACAATATATACGTACATACATACATATACACACACACTAAAAATGCTCTGCGTTATTAGTATTCATACTGATAAATATAAAAATATCACAGATCCCAATTAAAATCTTTTCCTGTGCTTTGTCGGTCTGTAACCATGACAACAATCAGGAATAACGTGTGACTAGGTCTATATTTACACTTTGACACCAGAATTACACTAATAATTTCATATTGTGATCATGTCATGTAGGAATCGTGGTAATTACGAGGTGACGACTCCTTCTACTGTTCATCTTCCTCGCAGTGTAATATTAATTATTAAGCAGATAATGGACAACCTTTAACTGGTACAGCACTGAATCCAGATGAAATTGTATTATTTAGAAAGTTTGTCCTTTTTGTTTTCCTTATTTAAATGATAATTTAATATCAGCCGACAAAGCGGAATTGAAAGTATAACTTTGTCATTAGCACAGCAAATGATAGTAATTACTTATATCAACTAAAAATATTTTACATTGTAGTCAATTAATGTTCTCATGTCATTTCCTTGGATGCTATTTAACCACATTTTGATAAAATGTGTGGTCGTGAAACCAATACATAAAAAAATAAAAAATAAAAAATTTTATGGTGTTGCCTGTTAGAATAATTAACACATTTTTGTCAATGTTTAAATGCTTTTTTTTTTTTAAAACAAGTTCTCTGTTGAAAAATGATCAACCAGTTTTTATGTTTAAGAGTTTAAGACACAAAATGGCACAGTAATCAAGAAATCGCAGGCTTATGATCACTTATAATAAGAAAATAAATTATAATTCAGTTTTAATTAAAAGCAATAGCACTGGGAAGGAACGACCTTTTAGACATAATGGCTGCAACAATTGTGTAATAGTAAATTTTGTAACTTGAAAAATTTAAATAATCATTATTTTGTGAATAAAAGCATGTAATTGTTACCAAGATGCTTTGATATGTTAAATAAAAGTTATATAATATTACAAAAACAACATACTTTGTTATGGCAATCGCAAGTAAGGCTGCTTCATCGAGCTACCCAGTTATTGATTACTCTGTAATTCCTATAACAGAACGCTTCAAAGGGTGTTATTTCTTACTTAAAAAAACAGCATCGGATTTTTATTTATCATTTTACAACAGAAGAGATGAAGCTGTAAGCCCTTCTGACATTCTATTGCAGATGGAAAAAGAATGGAAATGTTGCCCCCACTTCCGCTGCCACATCACCCCACCCCCCCCCAGCCATCGCTCATATCCTCTAACCCTCACAAATACCACTGGAAGCGTCTCACACCTCTTGCTGAATTTCATAAATCAGCGCACTGTCACATCCACCGACTTCGGCCACGACTCATCTCGGATTTCCAGCCAAACAATCAATAGGCTTTTGCGACGTGAAACTGTAATACGCTGCAATACCCATTTCCTGTAGCACTGATGCATTTTCACTTACTTACTTACTGAAGATGGCCTTCAAGCTGAAACGTAGGGTTTTGAAAAATAAATAAATAAATAAATAATCGTGTAATTCCTCACAAAAATCAAACACATTCAATCCACACAGAGCAGAACGGCCAGGCTGGTTCCAGCAGACAGGGCGGACTTGCTAACTTTAATCATCACGCTTAACAATCATGGTGTGCAGTAAAGCATCTCTCAAGTCTTATTTCATTCTTATGAAAACTGCCTTCAGTTTTCTCATGCATTCATAGGTTAGAGCAGCTAGTGTCCAAGATCATCGCCGCCACTGTGATCTTACATGGTCAGGATTTGTTTAGCTAAACCAGACTTTCTGGCGAGATTTACCCTAGGCAAAACCAAGAAATGAAAAGTGTCTTCTACAATTTAACTATTGCTTTATTGGGCATCATGTTGGTTCAACTACAAGATCCCCAAGTCAACTCCTTGTGGGTTTCCCCCCCTATTCCCTGATGTGCCATCCCTCTGATAAGGCTATATACACAGTAAGATAAAGCTACTGAAGATGACTGAAAAAGCAAATTCATTGGCAAGATTGTGAATTCTTGAAAAAGTCTGGTGTTTGGCAGTTGCACATTTTTTCCCCCTCATCATTTGACATTTCACTGCTGTGTTAGTGTTGATGTTATTCATCTCCTCCTGTCCTCACACTGACACCCAGAGCTCCTAAAATAGCTCTGTGAGCCTGAATGTGCAAATGTGACGATCCTCCCGAGACTGGGGTTTGTACAAGTTAAAGAGGAAGTAAATGGTAACTTTGTGTTGCTAAATGTATGTTTAAAAAAATAAACTAAAATGGATTTTATGGATTGAAATTCAGCTAGCACAAGAGAGCCAAAAATAAAGCCTGACGTGGTCATGCCAGCTGCATACCAAGTGCGGACAAAAACTAGCAGATAGGATCTTTCACTTCGAGCAAACATACGGTGAATTACACAGCGAGGTGGCATAATTAGGAAGAAAATGGGTGGAAAATTAAACAGCGCGTGTGGTTCAGCCCCAAGGCCGTCTCATTCTGCAATTGATTTCATCAGTCTGTGTATTCCTTCTTCTGATACAGAACACTCGGGGAGGGGAGGGGAGGGGGGGGAGCAACTTTGCAACAAAATATTTCCATCAACATAGACAAGTACTGTCCAACCCCCAACACAGGGGTGTTGGGGGTTGGACAGTACTTGTCTATGTTGATGGAAATATTTTGCTGCAAAGGGTCAGTGCTAATGCCTAAACAAAATGAACAGGAAAAAAAAAAGTATTGGTACTAATGTAAGGTGATCCTGTCTGATGTTACAGGTTTTCTGTGTGTTGATTATTCCTTAAGTTAATTAAAATCATGAAACCTTTATCTGGCAAAATTTCAATTATTTCCCTAAAACTGAATTTGTCTTGCTTTTCTTTAACCGTCACCCTGTCCTTTTTTTTTTTTTTTTTCATAAATTATTTATTTTGCACAATATATCTAATAATTTTTGACCATTTGAACCATTTCTTTTTCTCCCTATCCTTGCTCTGTAGCATTTTTTTCCCCCATGTGCATGAGACATTTAGATTACTTACAGTAGATTACTTAACAACTAATTGCAACCTTTCATGGATGTTCTGCAACAATAAATTTAACTATAATCAACACTGGTTACTCAAATAATGACTGCTTGATTCCTTGAATATCTTGAAAGCTGCCTCATTAAACCACACTTTTATTACTTATTTTAGGAGCTTTTTTATTTATTCATTTTGAAATATGCTTTTTTTTTTTTTACTTTTTACCTGCAGCCAATTACTAACAAAGGATATTTTATGATTAAATGCAAAAATTCTCCTTTGAAATCTGAGCATGTCTAAGTAATTAATTCGAAAGCCTTAATTATTGGCGTCTCTAAGTAACCACCAATTCTTTTCTTTAAAAATGTGGTTTTCTTTCTGAGGAAATGAATCAGATTGAAAAATAAAATGCTCTGTCTGAATGATTGTAGTTAACAAAGAACAGATTGTTTGGTGTAATAAAAATTATCTAATTTCGGTGAATTTTCCATCCAAATTCCATTACTTGAAAGGTCGGCCTTCCATTTGCTGAAAAATTTTTTTTTACTTCAAAAATAACTAGTCCAATGCAGTAATGACGTCCATATGCAGGGAGCAGGAGAGTAGTGCCGTTAATGTACCTGTGCTTACACAAGATGAACAACACTAAATTTGAGAATCAGAATGAATAAATGTAATTATAAACACTCAGAAAAGGAAAACTTAACAGCTTGATTTGGAATAAATTAATTTTTCAGCTACTCTTAACATTCAGGAGACAGTTTGATGCATTTGACCGATATTTCACCAAACATAGTTTTTGTCTTTTATTTTTTATTTTTATGACTGATGTAGCCAACAGTTGGGTTAATACCATTATTTAAAGTGCCTTTGTTGTTCTTATTCAGTAATCACTCACTAAGTGACCAAATAAAATAAAATTTGGAAATTTCATTATAAATGACCAAACATTTACACACATCAGCATGAGTCACTTGAAATGTGTTTCTCTCATTTCATACCAATAAGTGCACCTTTTAATAAGTAGTTAAATGGCACCAAAATCAATTTCTTATTGTTCTCAACAAATTCTTTAATAAAAAAATAAGTTTTCATAATAATAAGGAAGGTGAGCAGTTGGCTGATGAAAGGACTTTGACATTATAACAGTAATTGTGTCTTTCATCAATGGAGATTGAAAGTACATTAAGGGTTTACACTTATTTTCTAATTTTCACCATATTGTGTTTTGCAGTTTGATGACTGAAGTTGAAAAATAACGTTCACTCCTTCACTTTGAAAATATTACAGTACATGTTAACTGAAGGTCGACCATGTGCTCTGTTTTTGGCAAAAAGAAATATATATATATATATACACAACAATGTCATGGTCCACCCTGTTATCAATATTTCCATAACAGCATGGGGATGTGCATTGTTTTTGCCCATTTTGGATTCATTTTATTATTATTCACAGACTATTTCTTTCCATTCGCAAAATGTCCATTAAATTAAGTACAGTGTTGAGAGGGGAATAATCTATCTATCTTTCTGAAAATGTAAATTTTATAAATCACTATGCCATGAAAATGTATTTATTCTACTTTTAATTCATCCATGACAGGGTGCACATATTTTGCGATCTGATTATGAAAAGTGCTGGAGCCTGACTAAGATCCGTCTCTCATAGACTAAAGTCCATTTAATAAAGGTTAAAATTATGAATCTCAACATTTTTTGTTGTTTTTGTTTCTTGGGGGGATTAAGTCTCAGACACTTCATAGTAATATTGACACACATATTGAGCCTGCCTCACAAAACATCATTCATATAAATATTTAACCTAGAATCGTATTATTATTATTATTATTATTATTATTATTATATCATCTGCTACCTTTTTAAACTATACAACATAGTTAACACTAAAGGTTTTAGAGGTGCAAACCTCAGGCTTCACACAATAATGATTTCTTAAGGAAACAATTTTATATTTTATACTGTATCATTCTAGTTTGTGTCATTCAAGTCTCTATAATTAGAAATATGATTTCATCAATATGTTTCCAAATTTATTATAACATGCAGTAACCCTACCATTAATTTGCAAATTATCATGAAGTAGAGATGGACCATTTTAAGTATCATTGTATTAAAAAACAACAACAAAAACACCTAAGAATAGCTTTAAAAAGTTGCCCTTTATCAGTCTTTTTACAATAATAATAATTGATTTAATGGTTGATGCTTCGATTTATTTAAACCTTTTTATTAATCCAAACAGCTCAATCTTCACACATATGTCTATGTTTGTAGACAGATTTTTTTTAACCTTGCTCAAAGTTGATTAAAAATGCTATATGCTAATTGGCAAAAATAACACCACCAGCATCAACTGACTATATTTAACAAAGTCTGTTAGTCTGTTTTCTTGCTAACGCTAGGTTAGACTACTAGCGTCAATCCCAGCAGCTAGTATAAATGGACTAGTCAGCAAGTCAGATTCTTATATTTTACATTTTGGGAAAAAAAAAAAAAAAAGCAAAAGGAAAATATTTTTATATCAATTAAAATATTAAAACAAACAAAAACTTTTTTTGTTGTTTGTTTGTTTTAATCATACATTTTATTCATTTGATTACTTCTGTGAGTGATGTAAATGAAGACGTATAACCATGTGACTTTTACAGAAGATTTCAAGCCCAGTGATACTGTATGGTGAAGAGACTCTAAAGTGTAAACATTTTAGAGAAGGTTGCATGCCTGTGAATGACTATCCTGGCTGAGGTGGGACGTTCAGCGAGTGGAACGGCCCTATCGTTGAAAACGGACAGATTGTGGAACACATACATCTCTCTGTGTAAACTGTTCACACAATCATTAATCAACACCACTTACACTTTACAGGAACTCAGCTGGGAATTATTGCCACACAGTCCTGTCCTCACTCCAAGCCATTTTCATATGTTTGAGCCATTCAAGGAGTTCCTGGGAGGCCAGAGTTTCAGACATGCAGCAGGCAGTCCAATCATGGTCCAATCCTGCATACTGAAAAGATGAACTACTGTACCATGATGGTAGTGAAACACTGGGAGAAGTACATTACTGTGGCAGGGGATTATATAGAGAAATAAATGTTTTTCTATACTGTATAGTTTATATAGGAGTATTTTTACTCTCATTACTGTGTTGTGTTATTCAGCACAAAAAAAAAAATCCTGGTTTGAGTTAAATGTCACTCATAAAAGTGGCATTTAAAAAAAAAAAAAAAAAAAGTTAAATTTTTACTCAATGTCACAGTCTCCCCAAATCAACAGCATGCTCATATATAAACATATATAAACAGGAACCATGCAACAGTGCGGCTTTTACACTCTCAAAGGTCAAACTTAGGAAGTATACTGTACTTATAGTGTAGTATAGCGTACTTTGTATTCTCATTTTCTGAAGAATTTCGATTCAACTGCATTCACAACACTTTGTTGTATTATATTTTCTATAATTAGAGACCATACACTATGATTATCTCAGTTCACTCTATGAACGCCAGACAGATTAGCGGTTCACCCTGTTATTATGACGAGCAACAACCAAACAAGCAGGGTCAAAACATCACCTTTGGTCTGTATGGAATGCAGCAAAAATACAAATCCATTTCTCTCTCTCTCACACACACACACACATCATACACATGGTGGAAATTGAAGGACAAGGCCCTCCTGGTGATGTAGTGTCAGATACACTGATATAACATCGCCCTGGGAAAACCTTTTGCACTTTCTCCCCTTTTCCTTCGTTTTCCTTCAAAACAGACCCTACAGTTGGTGGATTTCGACCGGGTCCTATTAGACACTTCCTGTTTACTTCATTATGATTCATTCCTTAAGTATCAGTGCCTTGATCTCGCCACTAATCCCACATGTTCTATATTCAGCAGAAATGAACCATTTCTTACAAGCTCCCAGTCAAAAAGAGGACGAGGAAGCACATCCTGAACAGACATTTACATCAAATTGCACTTTTTGCTTGTAGTTTGTCTCTTTAATGTTGTATCTTTTGGGCTTGTTGAGTGTTTTTTATTTTTAGTTCCAATTAGAAATGGTAGCATACTCATCCAGTAGTAAATCTCTGTTTGATCTATTGTCCATATTGTATGCTTGGTATTAGAACATGACTTTTCAGCTTGAATAGCAAAGAAAACAACAATGTCAATTTCTGTGGATTAAACTGTAAAAATTTAATATTTGCATGGAAGAAAGAAACAAGTCTTAGTGCAAGGAACAGTATAAATGTCTTTCACTAAACACATGGTCATGTACATTGATGCACAGATCTATTGTATCGGAGTACACACACAGTATAGAAAATGAATTAGCTAATGTGGACATGAAATTCCTCTAGGCCTTTTTTTTTTTTTTAAGGATCCAGCCTAACGCACACTGACATATGGACTTTTAATAGCCTATAGTATGTTCCATTCGACAAAATAATGGTAATAAAGTCACAGCCCGATGCCCTGTACATAATCAAGGATCCCTTTCAAAGTTCTATACATCCATCAAACAACAAGCAGCACAGTTTATCATTTAGCTAATGTCTGAACAAAATGAAATGCGACTAGCCAAATGGCACTGCAACAAATTACAAGAGGAGAAATTGGCTGGAAACATCTGGTCCCGCTGAAGCATCGCCGATGAGTATGTCCTTTAGCACAAGATCATTTGCACTGAGCTAACTGTTGGTTTGGCTTGTGCTACTGTAAATGTCCGGAGAGAAGATCCACCTGAGCGAATCACAGATTAACTAGATATCCGCCCTAATAATTCACTTAATCACGTAACACACTTTATAGACAAACTACACAGGATATTTATTATTATTTTATGTACAAGTTGATTTTTTTTTATTTTATTTTTTTATTACAGTTAATAAATGTCGCTGCAAATAAGGAAACATTACAGTGATTAAATTGATTATGTAATTTTATCAGTCTTTTGTTGATCAATTAAATTCTTTGAATCAGTGGCTCCGTTTTCCGTTCACAGTTCACACTTTTTAAAGTATTCAGTTAAACTTACAAATATTAAATGGTCTAAAATTGCAATTCCTTTTGAAATTATATAAAAAGATTTTGCTGAAAATAAAAAAGTTGGTGCATGACTGCCATCTACTGGACTGGAGTGTAGTGCAGAAGGTGGGCAGGAAACAATATATATTTATAACTTTGTTCAAGATATGACATTTAAACAATCTACAACACAAGTTATCCAGCATTTTAATGCTTCTTATTAAAGAAACCTGTAAGAAAAAAAAGAAGAAAAAAAAAAAGAGGTATTTGGCCCCCAAGCCCCCAATCTGTAGCCTCCCACAGCCGGGGACTTAGAGAGGGCTGATTGGGTGAGCTTACTCAGCAGGGTGGGATGGGAGGCACTTAGCGCTCATCGATCATGGCTCTACAGCCATCTGTGAGCTCACGCATGTGGAAGGAATGGATAGCGCTGTCCTCAGAGTGTGTATTTTGCCAACCCTCAACAGTGCATAAGCGAGCAGTTCAAAAATATGCGGTCAACTGGACTCACGTGGTTGGGAGGAAACATGTGATAGTCCTCAGCCCTTCCTGATTGAGTAGTACCCTTAATGTGGGTATACAGAACCAAATTGAAAATCATAATGCACAAATATTGAATCAGATCAATAGTCCACCCAGGATTCACAGATCTAGGAATCATCTGTATATACAGTACTTCCGTACTAGTGTGTGTATAGTTACGAGGCGTGCTTGTGGAAAAGCTGTAATTCCAAGCTGTACAATCTTTCATTTTACTTCCATGACGCTTTATCCAGCACAATGCAGTTTTCAAGCTTTTCAGATTATACATTATGCACAAAATCACATACACATGCATATAAAATGCATAGAACAAAGATTGTACCTGAATATGGAGGGGGGGGGGGGGGGGATGGGGGGAATGAAGACAAAGATCATTCTTTTGAACAGAAAAAAAGACATTTGCAGCCCTTGTCTTGGAAGGGGAAAAAAAAAGAATAAGGGAAGAGATTTTATATTTGCAGCGTCCTACTTTCTTTCGGAAACACCATCCAGACGTCCCCTGCAGAGACTGCTTAATTTTAAACTTCTCCATTGTCTCGGGGCCTCGAGAATGACCTGTAAAGTGTTTTTTTTTTTTTTTTTAAGTAGTTCTATAGCAAAAGGGATCTCCTACTTCATGACATATACAGTAACACACCTGAATAAGGACTCGAATGAGGGCAGTGCAAGATGCTTTATTAATTTGGTTTTGTTTTTTGCATGTTCTAAAATGGCATGATTAATCACAGCTAAAGCTCATGAGATAACCACAACCCGGATTAGTCACCTTTCTGTGCAGAGCCTTGAAAGTGATGGAGTATGCGGTAATTACTATGCAGCCATGCGTGACACACACACACACACTGCTGGAGATTTGCCATTTGTCTCACGTTGTAGTGCATTTTTTTTTAAGATAAAAAAATAAACACTAATGCCATCCGCATCGTAGCCAGAAGTGCCAAGGACCCTGCTGCTCCCAAGTAATTATTTCCAATAATTTTTCTTCCCCCCTGAAAAGGTAGTTACTGTCAGTATGGTCTGTAATTACAACATGAAGGGAATACAAGCAGTAGCACTGCATTAGTTTAATGACTGACTTTGAAAGGGATCTCAGAATCAAAGAGAAAGTGTCAACGGACAAGATCAAAATCTAGACATGAGGAGAAAAGAAAAAGAAAGAAAATATAAAATCCCACTATGTTGTTTACCTCCTAGTGTCTATCTGAGGTTAGGTTTCAGATCTACCAGAACTTGGAACAGGATAAAAGTCTCATTGAAAATGAAGGACTTGTGTGAATCTCTGGAAAATGGTCCAACTTTATCATATACAGTACTGTGCAAAAGTATTGAGTCCCCTCAATTGCTTCCAAAGATTAAATCTTTCTTGGATTTTTCATGTAGTCTTGAAGAGTTCTCTAGGCTCCCTGAAGGGCTTTTTGGGTCTCATTTTCAGTCGAGCCTCTGAGCAGTTTCAGATGAACATTTTGTTTGTCAAATCACACAGTGACCTATGAATCATTCTAGCACAAAAACACACTTAAATCAAGGCCAGTGAGAAACAGGTCAGATGACGGATGATCAGGCCGGTGATTATTATACTGCTGATGCTGAACGCTGAGTGGTTGGAACACACGAGAGGGGAAATGAGGCTGCTGCTGAGGTTTTTACAACAACCACTTCTTAAAAGCCTGTCACCGTAAACCTACATAATTTCATTTAATATGAAGAAATGGAGGCTCAAAATCTTTGCACGGTAATCCATATTGTTTTTTAAACGATACAATTCTCTAGCAATGCATGAATTTTGGTGATGGCATAATCAGGACATGCTGAAACATGTGTTTTGAACTTGGTACATGGATAAAAAGAGTAAACCTGTCTGTTCAGCTATCATCAGCTCATCCTCAGCTTGTTTTAATCCATAAGAGCCCAGACCCATTTCTCTTTAAAAGGAAATTATGGACAAACCAAAATAGCCCACATGGAACATATTTTGAAATACGTCACATGGTATTTCCATTTTGACCAATGTATGGTTAAAGGCTCTGTGAGACATACTGTACGTCACAACAATATTTTCTTAATTTGCTTTATATCGATTTGTTCAAGAAGCACAGTCAAAACAGGTTAAATATAAAATATGAAATTAATTATAAAACCATTAGAATTGTTAAATTGGATGAAACAAAACAAAGAAAAAACATATATATATATATATATAATGTTTTTTCTTTGTTTTGTTTCATATATATCAATATATATATATATATATATATATATATTTTTATATATAATTAGCTAGTTGTGTCACATGTGCTACTCAGGCACGCCACCATTTTGCAAATAATCGTCATGGATACATAAATTCATAGACTGTCATATGCGTACAGTAGGCTGTTTATTGGATGTCACTTAGTCACCGAGTTCTTATCTCTTAGCTTAAAAAAAAAAAAAAAAAAAAAAAAAAAAAAAAAATTATTTTAATTTGTTTATAAAATTCTTCCTATTTTGACCTTTTATCATTCACCCTGTAACTAACTGGTCTGACTTACCAAAATGCATTGGTAGATTTATTATTATTATTATTATTATTATTACTATTATTATTATATTATTATATTATTATTATTATATTATTATTATATTATTATTATTACTATTATTATTACTATTATTATTATTATTATATTATTATTATTATATTATTATTATATTATTATTATTACTATTATTCTTACTATTATTATTATTATTAATATTTTGTAATTATTAATGCAATATACCCTGTATATTTATCTACAGTATGCGTAAATGTTTTTGATACAAATCTGTGAGTTATACTGATTCACACCAACCTCAAACAAAATAATCTAGATCAGCCAAGTCATAACATAGTAATCATGACTCAATCGAGATCCCGCACATGCACTTGATTCACTATTACCAGGACTCAACAAAAATCAATTTGCATTCTCACTTATTCTTCTCTTAACCTTGCAGGCACTCCAAGAGACCCACGAAGCATGATCTTAAGTTCTTCAAACCATTGTGTGTCACACAATCCATTCCACTCCATTCCATTTTGAATCCCGTCATGCTCCAGAGCGTCAGAGTGCACAGCTCTGAATTGTATTGTAGAAATCGATTGATGCTTTAAATGCATCTTTTATACGTTGCGCCGTTTATCATGTATGCACATCAAAGAAACGTATCCTTTCTTTTATACGTTGCGCCGTTTATCATGTATGCACATCAAAGAAACGTATCCTTTTCAAAGCAAGCGGTACAGGACGCCTGGGAAAACATCCAGTGCATGTGGTCAAACGTTCAATTTGTGCTTTTTATAATTATTAGTTCTGACGGTGGAGAATCAGTCATTTCGTGCAGTATCTTTCACACACCGTATGAAGAAATGAAACAGTCTGCATTAGGGGATGATGCAAGAGGACGCAATGGTGTATGATATGTACTTAAGTTATGTATTTATATGCAATGATCTATCATTACAAATTAATAATGCAAAATGGCTCTTGCAACTTAAAACCCTACCAGTCACGGTCATATTCATGTTCCAATAAGTTACGTATATTTGTGTATTTCTCCTTGGAATGATTTTCGTTCCAAGAGGTTTACAAAAATTCCAGAAATCTGTAATCTATAAAAGCATTCGAGAGTTCTCGCGACTAGTGTCAAGAGATTCTCCTTGACATCCTAAAGGATTGTAGTTTCACAAAGAGATGATGCAAAACTAAATACATAAAAAAAAAAAATTAATCTCTGGAACACTAAATTCCACTCCATTCAATAATTTATTTCCTTTGATACATGTGTGACACTTCATATGAAATGTCATATTCCTCCTTACTGACCTAAAATGAATGGGTTGATATTAGTATGGTTTTGAAACATAATTATACTGATAAAATATATGATTAAATATGAATATAACATACAGTGATAAAACCTAACATAAATCCCTGCTTGTGGATGTGGGCCTCCACACCTCCTAGCTTTCTGAGGGTGTTTTCTGGAAGATTTGTGTGCTTTGCATCCCAGTGGAAAGCAGGACAGGAAGTGATGAATGTGAACCAAAATGCTAGAGAACCTCAAAATACATCAAAATGCCATCGAGAATCAAATTTGGAGCATTACCAGTGTAGAATCTCCCTACACAGCACAATAGAAGGAACCGCAGGCAAAAAAAGCACATACGCACAAATATACTGTATACCGGTATATAGATTATTGTTTTTATGTGCAATAAGCAGGATGGTGGCACTTCTGCATCATCCACCTGCAAAGATGGCTAACAAGCACATGCAGGTAACAGATTACACACCAATGACTCATGCTGTAATTGAGTGCAAGAACGATACAGCAGGTCAACTCCTGAACAGAAAAATGATTAGTGACATTTACAGTCAGGACACGTAAAAAAATAAAAAATAAAAAAAAGGATATTGTAACTAAAGTGAGCAAAATGGAAAACTCACTGAGAAAAGAAGCACTAAACTGTTCAGGTCAGAGCATTTCATTAACCTTATCATAAAAGCAGCGGAAGTCCGGCTGAGCAGAAATCTGTGGGAAGACCACAGGGTCAACCCTTAAATGACTTAGCAATTACTTGAAATGCATTGCTGGTTTCACTTGGTCCTAACCTGTCCCCTTCTGCATATGCCCAACAGTATCATACCTGCCCTGCCATTTAGCGCAAACAGAACCTGCCTCTAACTGTATCTGCCCAACTACAGTACCAAATCTACACCCAATTCACTTGTCTGACTATATTCCAATGTGCCCCATCGTGCTGAGGATATACAACTTGAAACTTTTGTTCAGTATCTATCCCAATACCATTAAATGCAATGCTTCCCCTGCCGTTTGAACCAAACAACAAAACGTATAGCTACCATGTCTCCCCAAATTCTCATATCCTTGCTCACTATCCTTGCTAAATTCTGATCCCTTGCTAGAATGCACCTAATGTACTGTATCAGTACCACAAAATCTGGCATTGAATTGTGATCAGTGATTAACCCTGTCCATACGATACCTGTTAGACGCCATCCTAATCTACTCCTGTTGTGTCAGGCCGAATAACCCAACCAATCTATATTAGTTTCTGACTAGTAACTAAAACTACCCTTACTACAATATATGAAAAAAGTTTGTGGACTCCTGACCTTCACACCCCTAATATTGTTCATGTCAAATTTCCTTTCACTGGACCTCAGTGTGCCAAATCTGGAGGAGTAAAATGGCCTCATACGCAAATGGCCTGCATAAAGCCCTGACACATCAACCCCATTGGACAGCTTTAGGATCATTTGGAACGTAGACTGGAACCCAGGCCTCTCACTGAACATCAGTTACGGACCTATCTAATGGTGGCTAAAAGGAAACTTACCCTTACTGTACAGCACCAGTACAACAGTAACAAGCATAGGAACAACCATTGTCCAAACAACCAAACCTACTCCCTACTATATTCATCTAACAAACCTCCATCTACTGTACTGTATCTGCCCAACCACCAAACAATCCCTACAAAACCAAACCTTCGCTTTATATACCTGCCCAACAACCAAAATAACTTTTACTTTATCTAACCAGCAACAAAACATGCCTCAGATATCTCTGTTCAACAATCAACCCCTGCTACCCTTACTGTAACTGTTTGGTGGAACTCCTGCCACCTCAATCACAAAAAAACCCGCCTCCACCAGGGGTAGCTCAGTTGTTAAGGCATTGGACTACAGTTCGGAAGATCCCAGGTTCAAACCCCGCAACCACCAAGTTGCCACTGTTGGGCCCTTGAGCAAGGCCCTTAGCTAGGGATGCACCGATACCACTTTTTTGGAAAACGAGTACGAGTACTTGCATTTCAGTACTCGCCGATACCGATACC
>JAQMYK010000038.1:32584122-32596268 GCA_030014345.1 Clarias buthupogon | reverse complement strand
CACACTGCATGAAAGATCATATTTGAAAAAGTATAATAGGGGCTGTTTAATATACACACACACACACACACACACATCTTCCTGTCGCAATGAACCAGTAACTGGCAGTACACTTTCCAGATCATACATCACCCTCGCCGACTACTCCCAGATGAATTTCCTGAAGTTTGTTAAAGGCTTAGAGTGAGGCAGGTACTCGGGAGTCAGGATGCCTCTGTCTCAGCACAGGTTAATGGGTGTACGAAACTGGCTTCATGAAGGGTCTCGGCACACTAATGAGGGTGAGAGGACTTCCAATGACCCGTGGAAGCCGGCACATCGCTTTTCCATCCGCTTCATCTCAAAGTGGATCTCTGTCTCTGTCTCTCACGCGCCCTTAACCTTAACTTTCTCTTCAGGTCAAATTGAGGTGAAGCACAAAGTGCTATAAGAGAACTCGGAAAGTTGTAACTTTAAAAGGAAAAATAAGGTGAATTCAGTTCCCAGAGGACCTCTGAGTCACACCTGTGTGCACGGGGTACGAGGCGTCCCAAATTTGTGCGGAGCTTTCAAGCATGGCATGTTGTCTATTTGGGAAAAACAGAAATGATGGAATGGACTGAAGAAAAACAGCAGAAGTGGCCCAGCGCTCAGTGGTGGGGAAAATTGTACACTCTTCTTTTCATATGAGTAAATATGAAACCTATTATAATGCATTATATATTGGACATAATTACACATTAATAATAGTTACTTTTAAGAATGCTGAACTTTCACAATACAATTTACTTCCTAATATATCTCGTATTATAGCAGCTATAAACTACCCGCACTTCATTCATTAAAATGCAGCTTACAAAAATTCAAAGTTTTAAAAACTATCCCATACAAAGCAGTGAAACTGGAGACTCCTTCCCTAAACTTGGTTGCACTGCTGGCAGAAATCCTGTTACAAAACAAAGAATTCAAAGGAAGTTAAACCAGGAATTGATGAGACATTTCTGAGGAATAAAGCCATAAAACTTCTTCGTTTACAGAAGATTTCAAGCACAGGACAATGATGAAACTCTTTTTTTTCAGTGAAAAATGTGAATGGTACAAATTAGAGGTCTGCATTCCCGCGGCTCCCCTGCGGGATCCGACCAAATTTTTTGCTACGTGGGAATAAATTTACAAACAAAACGCGGTAGCGGTAACACGGTAGGTAATTTGGACGGGAGCGGGCGGTCTAATAACATCCCGTTCCTAAGCTACAGTGTTGACAAAAAATGTCACATTTATATTTTGAATAAAAAATAATAAATATGCTACAATTTTGTACATTGTTTCTACATTGTTTCTGAATTTTTTTTCCTGCAACGCATTTTCCGTATTAACAGCATCTTGACAAAATAAAATAAATTGTTGTACAACCTACAGTTTTTTTGTTATCGCTCTCTTTCGGTTTAAATGTGAGATTCTGGAAACAGATAAAAATTTAGCGGGAGCGGTCGGGTCGGGAAGAATATTATTCTAAGCGGGCAGCGGGTGAACAAAGAGTGAATATATAGCGGGAGCGGGTGGGTGCGGAATAAAACCTCGCGGGAGCGGGACTAAAAAAACAGTCCCGCGCAGACCTCTAGTACAAATGCTTAAAAGTAGGCAGGATGTTTGTGAATGACGATGCCAGGCGAGTTTGCTCAAAGCCCACTCCAGTCGTTCCTGTGATCGTTAAGAGAGTGGAACACCTGATCCTCAAAAATTACAGAATAATTTGTCGCCAACTTGCGGGAGAGACACATCTGTCTGTGAACACACAATCATTCATCAATACCCCTTGCACATCACAAGAACTCGGATGGGAGTTAACTCGACTATTGCCACATCCTCCGTAAAGACCTGACCTCACTTCAAGCCATTTCCAAACCTTTGGGTCAATAAAGGAGTTCCTTGGAGGCCGGCGTTTCAGACATCAAGCAGGTAGTCTGATCATATCTCTGGCGTACTGAGTTTCTACCTTGGTGGTGTCCATGCATAGTGAAACACTGGGATAAGCGCATTAGTGTAGCAGCGGATTATATAGAGAAATAAAGGGAGTTTTTAACTTTTATAACCGTGTTTTGTTATTCTGCACAATCAAAAAACGTCTTGGATTGACTTGAACGTCCCTTGTGTAAAGAAGCAAGCATTTGATGCCCAGAGCTGTAAAAATGAAGCAAGAATGCGAGAGTGAAAGCCGGACGCATAAACGCAGGGTAGGAGGTCAGACCCTGTAAGTGGTGGTGATCAGAGTGTTGATGACTAGCCTGTGGCTTAATTCGCATGCGTGGGTTGTAGCCTGGCAATGAGAACCAGTCTCCAGCAGAGAAAACGCTGCTCCTTGGTACCGGTCTCACTGACATCTGCCATCAGGACTGGCTGTGCCGGACTGTTGGCATTTGTCTTCATAAATAAAAGATCTCTTTTTTTTCTCCCTCTCTCCCTCTCTCTCTATGTCTTTTTTGAAGTCCCTCAGCCCTCCCTGCTGTCACCAAGATAAGAACGAGACACAGAGATGTTACTGTTCCATCAGAACACGAGCCAATTTTCCTTTTAGCTGCTGCATCCATCCAAGAGAGAAGGATATTGATCGTGGTGCTACTGACACGCCGAGGCTCTCCACTGGAGGGGAAGGAGAAGACTCGCTCTTGTATTTCTCTCGCTAAAAAGAAAGCAGTGCTTATTGCTATAGAAATTTGCATAACAACGGCTAGTTAAGATGACTCTCGCTGTGAGTGAAGTGTAAGCTAATCGAGCATTAAAATAATCTTCATTTCCTGCCAGTTGAACAACCAATTTCAGCTTTGACTTCTTGACATTTTAATGTTCTGTTTGAATTTGCATTCACCATACATGTCCACAAAAAAAAAAAAAAAAAAAGAGAAAAGCCTTAAATTATTCAAAAGTCTCATTTAAAATTCAACAGTATGTCTTAATAGTGACATTTTTGATTTAACAAGAATATATTTTTTGTTTGTAGCAGGCTCAGGAAAATAAGTGTGGGAGAAAAACAGACTCCATTGTGATTTTTTCTTTCTTTCTATACTGAAGCCAAAGAAGCCTTAAACACAGTGGCTGCTCCGTCTCGAATCTTATTTAGCAAAACTCTAAAATGTTCTTGAAATGTCAAACATCACTCACAAGCAGAACAGCGCAGAGAGCGGCACGGCAGAACACAGCCAGTGGAGGTGGTTTTGCTTCTTTTCTTTTTTTGGCCTGTCGGATGTTTGAAAAATTGTTAGCCCACCCTTTTTCTTTTGACACATCTATGGTTATTGTATTATTAATTATTATTTTTATTGTATTATCATTTAGTAAATGGAATTTGGGAAATTGAGCAAAATTAGGTATTATAGTTTAGTTGTTAGTTTTTTAGTTTTTAGGTCGTTCTGAGCCAAAACGTAAGATGATATCCTCCAGGATTTTTGGAGATCATAAAGTATAAGAAACTGTGCAGGTTCTGTCTAATTACAATAATTTGGTTTTGATTTTATAACTTTCTGTTAAACAAAAAAGTCTGCATAAACAAAACATAATACAAGCATGCATGCTTCGAAATTATATAAAGTAACCTTTAAAATAACCATTGGTCTCACACATACAGGAACGCCAATATTTATCATAGATGTGACGATGACTTGGTGGTCCACAACAACACAACAACAGAAACATTGAGCCAGTTTACAAAGAAAAGGTTAATGAAATCAATACTGATGTAACTGGAGAAACATGAATGTGTTCATCCTGTGATTCGATATCTTTCTATTTCTATTTTCTGTAACTTTAGTCTTCATATTTTTGGTTATCAGTGCCGATCCATATGACCTTTTAAGATACAACTATCTCGACACTCTCGGTTAGCGCGCCGCGACTAGCTTCGCTTAAAACTTGAAAAGTCGTACACGCTCAGGGAAAAAATAAAAAAAAAAACGTTAAAAGGTCCCATCTTTTTATGTTAACACAGTTCTCAGAGCTCCTTCAAAAGAGTGTGTGTGTGTGTGTGTGTGTGTGTTTTCATGCTCCAACTGAAATCCTTTTCAGCATTTTTTCCATACTTACACTCTTCCTTCATATTCACTCCTCCTCCAAATGCACCATTTCACTGTCTATGCAAATTAGCAACAAGCTGGGGGAGGGGCATGATCTTTTGAATCTAATTGGCTTGTTTAAAAAACAGAAAAAAGATTACGAGGAAAAAATATTTCCTGTTTTGAATTTTTCTTTTTGTGCACACACGCTGGAGATGCATCTGAATGTCGAAAAATGATTGCAGGTAAAATTTGCATAATAGCTCCCCTTTTAAGGGTTGTTGGCTTGGGTGAACTCTTTAATTTTCTCTGTAAAGCTTCCGTGTAAAAGGTTTTAAAAAGCAATGAATTTAACCGTTCAAAAGAACCCCTATTTAATCTGGAACTGTACGTTGATTCTGCTCATTTATGGACTTCTCACTGATCGGGATTGAACTACTTAACATTCACAAATGGACAAACAGATTGCATCTAAATGCTTCACCGTGCAGGTCTGTGGTTCAGGACCTGCCAGTCAGAGATGGAAATGAACTCAGCTCTTAATGATTGACTCACCAGCTTCCGCCACTCACTAGCTCTTTAAGTGCCAGATTTGAGGAAGAGTCCATTTCCTTTGACACTGCTGGGATCTACTAACTGCTTAGGCGGAGTCGGTTTTCTGTTATGATGTCATTTCGGCATCCAACCCAAAACCGGTATATCTGTTTAGGATTTTAAATATCATCGGGTATTTGGAGATATTTTATATAAAAGAGGACGGGAATAAACTGGAACTGTGTGAATGCTGGCTCCGACAGTTTCTCATGCTCAGCTACATCGCTCCAGTTTATAACAGGTCTTAGTAATACTCCTGCACATTCCTATTTATACATTTTATACATTTTAATAACGAGCAGTGCCCTTTGTATATGTAGTGGCATGTAAAGTTTTTAGAAAGCCATGTCTCAGCAATCTGCCTGATAGGAATATTCATTTATACAGTATACTGTATATTCTGTTACATTGCTAAACTTTTTTTTCGGCTGACTTTACGCTTGTTGCCCTTCCTGACGCAACCCTCCCATTTTTCTTACCAAGCTTGGGACTGGCTCTGCATGCAGTGTCTGGGTAGTATGGGGAGTGGCAACCCTCCGACAGCAGGGCCTGAACTAATATCATTAATTTTTATATATATATTATTTTTAATGCATCATGGTCACTAGAGTGGACAGCTATTTAAAAGGCATTACTCTGTATAGGCATACTGTACCATTGGATGCTAGCCTCGTTAATGGATGTTAATGCAAAAAAAAAAGTTGAAAACAGTTGTTTAACTTTGTTTACAGTGTCGTGTCCTACTCATGTGCGAGAATGATTCTTCACGCTCCCAGAAGCACTCTTTCACAGTCCTGGAATATGGCCATGCCATCACGGAAGAAAAACTCCATAGACGTGATGACCTGGTCATTCAGTATGTTCAGGTGGTCAGCTGACTTCATTTTATTGCCAGATAACATTAGTGAGTCTCAACCTGAGTGACTGATGTAACCCCAGATCATAACCTCAGTCTCCAGAGGCTTGTACAGTACAGTGGACACTACAGTATGTATGATGGGTGCATCGCTTCATGTGCTTCCCCTGACACGCCCATCACTCTGGAATAGGGTCAATCTGGACTAATCAGGTCACATGACCTTCTCCAATTATCCAAAGTCCAATTTTTATGCTTCCTAGCAAATTCAAGGTATAAATATTTTTCTCACTAACAATTGTTTTTTCTTTTTGGCCGCACAGCTGTTTAGTCCCAGTTCTCATCACATTCTATGTGTATGGGAATGCTCTTCTTTCACTATTAACTGTAGCTATGGTTATCGGTGTTGAATTATTCTTTTTCACCATGCAGTTTCACTTCTTAAAATCAGTTTGATATCATTCATGCCTTAAAATATCACATCTCGTATTACGACTCCACATTATTCATTCTTCCTATTTGTTGCTAATCCAATCTAAATGACAGTGTTTGATATATAATTAAAGCCTCAGGCCTGCGGAAGCAGAAGATCCCGCACTATAATTTTAGATTAAAGCACTAAATTACGGGTGAACGAGTGAGCGGGAGCTCTGCGATGGAGTAAGTTTCAATTGCAGCGTTACTAATTCTGCTGTGATGGAGTACTATAAGGAAATGTCAGACTTTTCAACAAAAGGAAACCCTCTTCTCAAAGTGCCAGCATGGCTGTGTTCACAAACCACGAATGTCTCGAACATCTAGAAGCTTTTAAAACGTGTGATTTGAAATACGTCTTAAATTAGCGGCACCAGGAAAATTGAACACGTCGCACATATAATTCCATATAAGCATCCTTGATGTCTTTCAAGGTGGTGTTTTCCTTTTCTTCAAATAAATGGGAGCCCCAGCAGGTTCGCTCTGAACGCAGATGGCTGGATATGAAAAGTGATGGCTCACCCAAAGTGACAGGCTCTCAATCCCACTTCCCAGCGGGAACACGCTACATACAGCCTCCACACACATGGCATATAGACACCGTACAGCCTGGTGAGAGCGACTAGCTAAACCATTCATCAGCATCACTCTGAGGGCAGCTCCGGTGAGTGTGTGCGCGCACGTGCGAGTGTGTGCGCTCCCGTTTTTTAATCTGCCATCTGAACCGTGAGGCGGTCGGTTGGCCGCTGTCACGGTGTGATGCCACATCCTCGGGTTCAGTGTCCCTGTGATGGATCTGCTGAGGCGATGGCGAGGAGGCGAGGACATGATGACGGGAGGAGAGAATATAAGAGAGAAGAAACGTCCCTAATTTGTTAGAAATGATCAGAAAATGTGCTGGGGAGTTGGTCAGGAGTCCGTAGTGATTTCTTTTAAGCACTTGAAGAAGTCACTTGACATTAACTAATCCTGTTATTTAACAACAACAACAAAAGAATCAATCATACATAGATTGATGCTTTATTGATTCCGATCTATCTATAGAAATCTATATAAATAATAAAAAAAATTATAATAAAAAAGATTTTTTTCTGTACATTGGTCAGAACTCGCTCCTTCAACGATATCTTAATATTTCATACATTGGAGGACCCAAAAACAGTCTCAATAAAATGTCTGTCTGTCTGTATATCTGTATGTCTGTCCAGTTGATTTTGTCATCACGCATCACGCAAAACTGGCTCTACAGAATTTAATGAAACTTTAGGCAAATACCAAAGCACTGGCAAAGTTAAATCTGTGCCATAAATTTATGGATTAGAAGGGATGTTAGGAGTAGTTTTGTGCTAAATTACCTCACAGCAGCCTTTTTCAGAATAATAAACATGTAGCGCCGTTTTGCTCTGAAAGTGGATGTGGCTATACTTGTCACTCAGCAAGAGCCAATCAACATGATAGTTTACTGTAAATATAACTTATATAAAGGGCCACGGGTAGCATTGGACTACGGTTCGGAAGATCCTAGGTTCAAACCCCACAACCACCAAGTTGCCATTGTTGGGCCCTTGAGCCCAACTGCTTAACCCTCAACTGCTCAGATGTATAATGAGAAAAAAAGATTTAAAAAAATGTAAGTCGCTATGGATGCCCTGCGATGGATTGGCACCCTGTCCAGGGTGTACCCTGCCTTGTGCCCGAAAGTCTCCTGGGATAGGCTCCAGGCCCCCCGCAACCCTGATCAAGGATAAAGCGGTATAGAAGATGAATGAATGAATGAATGAAGTCGCTATGGATAAGAGAGTCTGCCATATGCCTAAATGTAAATGTAAACTTAGTGTGAGATATTCAACCTTCCAAAATGTTAGTTATTTGTATTTATATGTTATATGTAAAACATCATCTCTGTTTACACTAAAGCTGATCAGCTTACATTATTTTTATCTGTAATTTTTTAACCATTTATAAACACTTTGCTCCATCAATGACAGGTAGTAACACTAGTTCCAGATATGGTGGTGATTTTTGTAAAGAGACGTTTATTTAGTATTTTAAAGGATAACATGAGTTTTTAGTGCACCTTTTTCAAGATTATGACGAGCTTTGCCTTTTTTGTTTTTTTTTGTTCTGTCTTAACTTCTGCAGTCATTCTCTATACCGTTTATTCTGTACAGGGTCATAGGAGGCCTAAAGCCTATCCCAGGGGACTCAGGGAATGAGGCTGTGTTTGCCCTGGACAGGGTGATAATCCATCGCGGCTCACATAAGCACAAACACATTCACTCGCACACCATGGGGAATTTTTAAAATTCCAATTAGCCTACTCGGCATGTCTTTGGACAGCAGCAGGAGCTCTTGTCCATACGTTTTCATCAATAGATATATCCTTATATTGGGTTACTGGGTTACTTTAATGTAAGATATATCCTTACATTGGCAAAAGATGGGGGGTGGGGGGTTGGGGGGGAGGGGTGGGTTATACCAGTCAAGCAGTGCTGGAAGATGGTGCGGGATGTGATTACAGCTGAGGGGTGAGTGAGTGCTGGGCCGTATTTAGCTTTGTAGGCAAGCATCGGTGTTTTGAACAGCGACAGAAAGTCAGTGGACTGAAACAGACCGACACTGAACTTGCAAACTCCATGCACACAAATCCGAAAGCAGGTCTTAACTTCAACCATGAATAAATAATAATTGATAAATAAATTAAAGTGAAGGAACACTGGACAGCATCACAAAGTAGCTTTACAGAAAAAAACATTTGAAATAAACAGTTTGTTCCAATGCAGTCCAAAGCCATCTTCATGTTCAAATGTTAAGATGAATCATCCTTTCTGTTTAATGGCGTTCACGATACACCACGCCGCTAACAAATCTAAACAAATACGGAAAACAGTGAAGAGTTTAATAAGAGCCTTTTACTAGAACTTAGTAATAGATAAACCATGATGGCTTGGTGTTCTTGTATGGTCTAAATACCCCCAGCATTGAAATTCTGGGATGAGTGGGAACATGAACAGTGTGAGGGATGACAGCCAACACCACACCATTCGCTGCTAACGCTATTACTATAAAGCAAATTGTGGTTCTTAATTGGTTGGACGGTCATGTTTTGAGTTTTGCTTAGACATGAAACATCAGCAATCTTTTGATTTGCATCCATAATCCTACAAAAGAAGAGAAAATGCTCCGAGGCATTTTGAATCTAAAAAAAAAAACAATCACAGGTAAGTATAGACGATGTCCACAGGTATGGTTCATTTACTTATGCGCATCAATTGTTTTCCTATTTTCAAAGACTAGGTGAACGTTCAGGTGAAATGGTTTCCAAAACACAATGCAATTTCAAAACCTGTCACAATTCGAGTGTTCAGAGAAGTGGATGACATTCGAAAGGCGACTCTTGTGCTGCTAAAGAGCTATGCAAAAGCCTGTAAAAAACACTCAAGCGAGAAATGGGAAAAACAAACACTCCTGCTTACGTCCTTATCCGACAAAGGATGAGCAGCTGAGTTTCGAACCTGAGGCATTACGGCAGATCGTGAAACGGTCTGTTGGTTTAACAGTCACCACCGCTGAACTATTAGCAACAGAATACAGGAATGACCATATGTGGTATTAAATAAATTGAAAAGAATTGAAAAGAATGAATGGAAGTCTTTTTAATTGCTGTATACTGTAGCATATGGCCTGTGTTTACTTCTCAGAGGTAAAAATAAATAAATAAATAAAAAGGAGAAAAGAGAGGAGAACGTGCCGCAGCACCTCCACCTGACGAGTGCTCGGAAAAAATCCTGCTCATGCCTAATCAGAGCTCGTTCATTATATCTGATTCGCTGAGTGGCAGGAGTCCAGAATCATTATCTCAGCCTCAGAGCTGCTCATGTTTATCCTTTAGTAGTGATTTTACTGCATAAGAAACCTCAACTAAATCCGTGTGAAGTTCAAATCCAGATTAACGTGCTGCCGCTGTGTGTTACTTCATTAACACCATCTACAATAAAGTAACAGGGAGCAAACTATCAGAGCATGCTGAATTTGATTTCTGGTTAATGTTAATTGCCTTGCCTAATTAACATAAAAAAGGCTTATAAATAATCATGAGCGATTGTTTGATGCTAAGTGGAACCGGAACATGCAGTGGCCGATTGTCACGGTTTTTGACATCAATGCCTAAACTCAGCACCGCCTCGTAAGCCAACTAACGGACAGACATTAGCAGCCAGAGCATTAGCAGATATACAGGTCGTGTTCGCTTGCCGTGTGAACGAGTCACAGCGGAACAAGCCACATTCACACTAGACCTGGGATTAGATATGCAATATGAAAAACACGAGAGGCGTTTGAGTCAAACCGGGACTTGCGATGACATTTCTGGTGATTGAAGGGCGTAAATCTGACTGATGTTTACAGACGACCTTCAAGCACAGTACTGCAGTGAAACTATAAGCCACAGCAAACAATATTCTTTATCTGGAATTTCCTTGGGAAGCAATAATCACATTTGAATGGTGCAAACATTTTACAGAAGCCCATGCATCCGTGAATGACGATCCTGGCCGAGGTGGCCCAGAGCCCGCTGCAATTGTTCCCGTGAACATTCAGCTGTACACACAATCATTCACCACTTACACGGTACAGAAACTGGCCTGGAAGTTATTGCCACATCCCCCGTACAGCCCGGATCTCGCTCCAAGCCACTGAAGGACTTCCTAGGAGGCCAGTGTTTCAAATGTAAAGCATGGCTTTAAATCATGGCTCCGCCGTACTGAGGAAACTCTCTACCTTCATGGTATCCAAGCACTAGTGAAACACTGAGATAAGTGCATAGTGCAGCAGGAAATTATATAGAGAAATAGGTTACATAGCTGTATTCTGTTATTCTGCACAATGACAAGTTTGACTCCATATATAATGAGTCCTAGTGGTAAGTAAAAGGTGATGGCAAAACAATCTGACTGTAATATAATTCTGAGAATTAAATAGGCTATTAAATAAGATTTTTATTATTTTTTTTTACCTTTCCCCTTTTCTTTCTTCTGCCTGTTGACTAAATACGACTCTCTTGCATCTTAACAGCAAGTTTGATAAATGAAACACTTGTGTTTGCGTGGTAACAAATGCATTTCTCTGGAATTAACACCAGCCCTGTTAAAGACGCAAGGACAGAAGATGCATGTGCTGTTTCAAATACGACAACGAGCTATTTATTTGTTACGCCCATGGCGACCAGGAGCAGATGACGCTTTGTCTTCATTAGCACAGGTTTCGTTTCAGTTACAGCGATCGGGCATCAAGATCAGTCATATCGGAGATGATTATAGGCAACGCTTTGTAATAGAGATTTCATTCGTTTCAATAATGCACAGGCTCTCGCTTATGATCTCTAATTTACCCGACTTTCAATTTACTTCAATCGGGAAATTATTGATGATGCCTCGCACCGCAGTTTTCTTGCATGTTATATGTCAAGGGTATGATATGTAATCAAGACGGTCACCAAATCTTAATGAATCTTTATAGATTAGATTGTATTCAAAGCTGTCAAGACAAATAAAGCCGAGCATTCATCCAGGATAATTTCTTTCTTAGAGTGCCACTGCCTCTCGACAAGCCACCTCCAAGCGGTTTAACACCCAAGCACAAAAACAAACATTTATTTTATGGTGCTTGGGGCGTATTATGATGTAGCGACTAGAAAAAAAGAGCTGACCTACACGACAAAAAAAAAAAAAAAAAAGACCTATAAACTTCCCTAGTCGTTTCGCTGGAGCTTGGCCAATCAGAGCTCAACCACAGAGCCCTCACTCAAGCGATAAATGTTACCGAGGCTAGAAAGAAAGCGCACAGGCCAGGGATGGCGAGTAAAGGTTTTTCCTCATTGAAATTTGATTATTTTCTAGTAATAAATGTTGTAAAGCAGATTATTTGGACTTTTGTCAGGCTGAAGCACCTGCGCTACTACCAGGAACACACGGAATGATATGAACAACGGATTGATGAGACACGAGACATACTGCAAGTTGTTAACAGATTCTACGAGGGGTGTTCAAGTCAAATTAGGACGTTAAATATATACAGGGTGGGCCATTTATATGGATACACCTTAATAAAATGGGAATAGTGGGTGATATTAACTTCCTGTTTGTGGCACATTAGTATATGTGAGGGGGAAAACTTTTCAAGATGGGTGGTGACCATGG
>JAQMYK010000038.1:32511460-32522648 GCA_030014345.1 Clarias buthupogon | reverse complement strand
ATTTGATAAATAATATATTATGAGCATATTTCAATATTTCAAACTACTACCACAAAGTCTCATTGTTTGTATCAAATTTTATTTGAAACATACTAATATCTGTTTTATTTAAATAGTAAAGCGTATCACCTGTTAAATCATGGTTTCACTCTTCCCCAATGTGAGTCTTGAAGGAGATGGCATTTTCAGTGTGTAACACGGGCACTCTTTGGAGGGTGTCTCATTTAGCGGATGTGACAAGACAGAATAGAATGGCACTACAACTTAGGCTGCGTGAGAGAATCGGATGTAATCTGTATGTGATCTGATGTCAGAATTCAGAAGCTTCACTAACCTGAACCATCTCAACTTGTAATATTCACTCAGGCCGAACTGTCATGTGTGTAACTTTGAAGGAAGGAAGGAAGGAAGGAAGGAAGTGCATTTGCATCCTACATACTATATATCTACTGGGCAAGACTTTATCAACATTTTTTGTTAAAGTTCCATTAACTGTAATTCGTTAACATGAACAAATATTATGATAAGTCATGGCACAGTATTATAATTTTTAAAAAATAGATATTGAATATTATTTTTTTATTTTTATATCTTAAATTAATTGATTAATTGCATGAATGCAATAAATTTTAACCCTAATCTGTAAAATAAAACAAACAAATAAATAAATAAATAACAACAAAAACAACAGCAGCAATAATAATAATAATAATAATAATAATAATAATAATAATAATAATAGTAATAATAATGTTTTACCCATTAAATTTTTCATTAAAATGATTTTTAGGCCTACAAATTTAGATTTACTTTTGTGCATCATTTTTTACATGATAAATGTTTGTGAGCAAACCTATACAGTAGATTGCAATACATATTGTGTACAGTATGTACAACTGAAAATTGTTACTTGATATATCTGTCAGATCACCTTTACATTAAAAGTAAAATGATAGCTAAATAAGCTATCATGTGCATTAACTGACAAAATAGATACAAATGAAGTTTATTTAGTCACGTTACATGGGGAAGGGTATAATGGGTGCTTCATATTAAGAAAAAGCTTTATAAGGAAGGAGTCTCCAGTAACAGTGCCGTGCACTTGCCACTTGCTGGAGATAAAGGTTTTTTGTTTTGTGGGGGGGGGGGGGGGGTGTTGTGTTTTTCTTTCTAAGTTTGTGTTTTCTGACAATTAAATGACAAGCGACGGCGCATGATAACAGCACTAGCAAGGAACCAGGAAATCAATACAGAAAGCCAAAAAAAGTATTCATGAAGTCTGACAGATTTAAGAGTGATCAAAACTTTTCATAGGGCCAAAAATGCAGGACACTGCTTATGGCTTCATGAAAATAATTTTTATTTTAGTATCTTTCATCAGCAAGCTTAATTCTCTTTGATGTAACTGTCACTAAAATGTTTATTTCTCACATATTTTATTCACTATCACAGTTATCAATAAAACATCCATCCATCCATCCATCCATCCATCCATCCATCCATCTTCAACCGCTTATCCAAAGTCGGGTCGCAGGGGTAGCAGTTCCAGCAGAGAACCCCAAACTTCCCTTTCCCCAACCACCTCACCAAGGACTAGATGGAGAGATTATATCTCCACACTGGCCTGGGAACGCCTCGGGAATCCCCAGTCAAAAAAACATTTCATTTAAAAATAATCTTTTCAGTGTTCAGAACATTTCACAATTCTGCAAAATAACACATTCTACTCTTGGGGTGTGATGTTTTAGGAAATATCAACAGTCAACAGTATAGTGGTATATCCAGATATATCCATTATTAAATTGATTTATTTGCAGAATTGTCACATTCGATCCTGAAAAATTCCCTTTCTTTCTTTCTTTCTTTCTTTCTTTCTTTCCTTTTTTTGAGACCCCTGGAGACCCCTGTCATGAATGTTATTTTCTTCCAGAAAGCTGCATCATATGAATGATCAAAAACTCTTTATGTAGTTTGTTATTGACCTCAGATTATCTGAATCATTTGTCAATACAAGTCGCTGTGTATGCTTTTACTACAGAAATGATGAGATTTTCGAATAAGCGCATTAGTATGAAGTTGTAATAGAGAATGAATCACCACCTGCCGAAAAAAATGCTGAAAGAGGCTAATGACAGGAAAATCTTGATCTACACTAACAAAAAATAAAGCTTGGGGGCAGAGTGAGTTACAAACATGCAAGAGTTTGCAAACGATAGAATTGAGATCTAGGATCGTAGATGTGGATGCACACAAACCGGACTTAATAAATCAGAAATATACACAAACTAGGCTAAGAGGACAACAAAACAGATGAGAAGAATTAGACGCAGGTGCACCCAAGGATAAAGTTGACGTCAGACCAGGAACTGGAAGCAAACAAGAATAAAAGCATGCTTCAGGGCTGCGCTGGATCCTGAGCCGAGCACTGCACACGATGGGATGCGAAATGTTTTTTCGGCAGGTGGGAGGAACTCGGAGTACCCGCAGGCAATGCGAGATCATGCCAGACAGACAGTTACCAGAGCTCCAGCATCATCACTCCAACACTACCTGCTGTTCCACCACCATTCCACCCCCGCGGCAAGTAAAGCAAGTAAAGCGAGATGTGCCAAATAAGCAGGAAACTCATCCAATGCCGCGTTCCTCCACTTCTCCGAAACTCCCACATACGCCTTCTAGACGTAGTGCAAAAACGTTCAAAGGCACACTTCACTTCACAACTTCAATTATACTCATTCATTTCCCAAGCTCACCCTGCACCACACGGGCTAAGGGCTAAAGGCTGCTCTGATCCGAACTGTTCAAATTAACCAGTCCCGGTGATGAGTTTCATTAAATCTCCATCGTCTCCTGCTGTGAGGAGTCATCACGAGCAAACGTTCAGGGGGACAAACATTGGAAAGGAATTCTGGATGCTCTCTATATGTCTATATCTATACACACACACGCACACACATACACACACACTAGCCACTTCATTAGGTACACCTTCTTCATGCTTGGTTGGATACCTATATGCCTTCAGAATGGCTTTAATTCTTTATGGTGTTTGAAATATTCAGGCGATATATTTTTTTCAATATTTTTTTCCCCAAAATTTCACGAGCCTATAAGCAAATGACCTTGCATCACCAGGGTCTGGGTTCGATTTCTACCTCGGGGTCTGTGTGAATGGAGTTTGCGTGTTCTCCCCGTGCTTGGTGGGTTTCCTCTGGGTACTCCAGTTTCCTCCCACCGTCCAAAGACATGTAGATTAAGGCTAACTGACATTCTCAAATTGCCCATAGTGTGAGTGGGTGTGAGTGTACTGTATGTGCCCTGTGATGATAGATTGGCACAATATCCAGGATGGACCCTGCGATGTGCCCTAACTCTCCTGGCATCAGACCCCACATGACCCTGTACATAGAATGAAGCTGTATAGACAGTGAGTGAGTGAGTATGTGTGTACTGTATGTGTGTATGTCTGTGCATTTGCTTGTCTGGCCCTTCACTGGCAGCACCCCTGGGATATTCATGAGTGAGCGGGCAGGTCTTCAGCTCTTTGATGTGGGCGAAGTGAGAGTGAAATTAATTATGACCACACACACACACACACACGGACACACACACACACATGCTCCAAAACGGAAAGAGAGGGCTGTAGTCATAAAAGAATTCTAGATTAACAGACTCTGGGAAAGATGACACAACGTGTGCAAGGGCCTGCACACACACACACACACACACAGACACACACACACACAGACACACACATTAATGGGCTACGTGTTGGTCTGAGCAAACCTTCCTAGAGTTTTGCAGAGGCGAGCGTGATCCTGTCTTCAGCACAAACCCGTTCACCGGTGTTTCCATGGCTACTGGGCAATTGAGCCAGCTGATGAAAAAGACACAAATACGTTTTTTACACGCTGTAACTGTCGCCAAAAAAAAAGGAACTTTACAGATCTTTCCCACCCGATGATTCAGAATAATTTGCTGTGCTGTTTTTGTGTTTGTTTGGTTTAATTTCCAATAATAATAAGTAATTAATTACACAAAGGAAACCAAATTATATTATTAAAACAACATGCTAAGGGGTGTTTTTTATGTATTTATTTATTTATAAATAATAATAATTCACAATAATAATAATAATAATAATAATAATAATATTGATAATAATAATAATATTGATAATAATAATAATAATAATAATAATAATGATAATAATAATGATAATAATAATAATGATGATACTACTACTAATAATAATATGTGAAATTATTACATAATAACTACACCAAATTGGGAATTTAAAATATATAATAAATAATAAAATTATAATGTAAAATATAAAATATAAATATAATAAGTGTTATATTTATTATTATAAAAGATAATGATAATTACAACAATAATAATAATTTATTATTATTATTATTATTATTATTATTATTATTATTATTGTTGTTGTTGTTGTTGTTGTTGTTTTTGTTGTCTTATGATTTAAAAGCCAAACGTTAAGCAATAGATATTTTATGACATTATTTATTTTTTATTGTTTCTTTTTTATAATGTATTTACATATAATGGACTTTTATTGTAACTATTTTTATAATGTATTTACATAATAATGGTATCCATTTAATATTTTTGCATTTTAATATTTGTTTCTCATTGTCATTTACTGGCTCACACAAATGAAAGATAAAAGAAAGAAAAGAAAAGAACAAACAAAATAAAAATGATTGAGTCTTGAACAAACAAGCCATGAAAAAAACATAATAATAACACACTGTTCCTAGTAGCTTCTTTGCTTCCCTTCCAGCGGTTACATGCGGTATCATCTCGTCCATACAGGTTCGAACCTCCTACAAATTTTTGTTTTCCACTTTCTTCAGGAAAGCATTTGTTTTTCCAACCTGTTGGCTTTTTTTTTCCGCACTGGGAAATCACCGCTCAAGTGGAAGTACATGCAACACATGAAGCCTGCCCATTCTAGATATCGCTATCAGTCCACTTGGAGGAGCTTGAATTGCACAAGCTAACAGCCACGGTGCGATTGTTCACATTGAGTGGAGAGAGAAGAGCCTTGGAGCCTATTTCCCAGCCCATTGTGAGAGAGCACGACCTGTTCTGCTCTCATCCACCCCTGCTGTGCGGAGCGTTTGGTATGCCTGGCACTCCGCAACTACACCAGCTACTCGGAGGTCCCAGTGCCCCACCATAATGTAGTCTAAAAATCCTGACCTTTAACTTATCTTCATTTTGAGCACTCTATTTCACTTTCATGTGCTCCACTGTTTTTTCTTTTCTTTCTTTTTTATGGCTTCCCTGGCTTTTTTTTTTCTTTTCTTATTTCTAATAAGCAGAGTCTACTGTATATTATGCAGCTATTAGCTGGCAATAAGAACATTCTTTTTTTATTACATAGTGATTAGGTAAACACATGGGATGTGCTCTCTTTTATACAAGTCTTTGTGTAAGTTGTTACTATAGGAACAATAATGCAGCATGTTAGTCCACAGTGAATATTAAATGTAAAAAGGAGAAGAAGAAAGAAACAAAGATAAATAATAGGATATATTTATTAATAATAAGATATATATATATATATATATATCTTATTATTAATAAATATATCCTATTATTTATCTTTGTTTCTTTCTTCTTCTCCTTTTTACATTTAATATTCACTGTGGACTAACATGCTGCATTATTGTTCCTATAGTAACAACTTACACAAAGACTTGTATAAAAGAGAGCACATCCCATGTGTTTACCTAATCACTATGTAATAAAAAAAGAATGTTCTTATTGCCAGCTAATAGCTGCATAATATACAGTAGACTCTGCTTATTAGAAATAAGAAAAGAAAAAAAAAAGCCAGGGAAGCCATAAAAAAGAAAGAAAAGAAAAAACAGTGGAGCACATGAAAGTGAAATAGAGTGCTCAAAATGAAGATAAGTTAAAGGTCAGGATTTTTAGACTACATTATGGTGGGGCACTGGGACCTCCGAGTAGCTGGTGTAGTTGCGGAGTGCCAGGCATACCAAACGCTCCGCACAGCAGGGGTGGATGAGAGCAGAACAGGTCGTGCTCTCTCACAATGGGCTGGGAAATAGGCTCCAAGGCTCTTCTCTCTCCACTCAATGTGAACAATCGCACCGTGGCTGTTAGCTTGTGCAATTCAAGCTCCTCCAAGTGGACTGATAGCGATATCTAGAATGGGCAGGCTTCATGTGTTGCATGTACTTCCACTTGAGCGGTGATTTCCCAGTGCGGAAAAAAAAAGCCAACAGGTTGGAAAAACAAATGCTTTCCTGAAGAAAGTGGAAAACAAAAATTTGTAGGAGGTTCGAACCTGTATGGACGAGATGATACCGCATGTAACCGCTGGAAGGGAAGCAAAGAAGCTACTAGGAACAGTGTGTTATTATTATGTTTTTTTCATGGCTTGTTTGTTCAAGACTCAATCATTTTTATTTTGTTTGTTCTTTTCTTTTCTTTCTTTTATCTTTCATTTGTGTGAGCCAGTAAATGACAATGAGAAACAAATATTAAAATGCAAAAATATTAAATGGATACCATTATTATGTAAATACATTATAAAAATAGTTACAATAAAAGTCCATTATATGTAAATACATTATAAAAAAGAAACAATAAAAAATAAATAATGTCATAAAATATCTATTGCTTAACGTTTGGCTTTTAAATCATAAGACAACAAAAACAACAACAACAACAACAACAACAATAATAATAATAATAATAATAATAATAATAATAATAATAAATTATTATTATTGTTGTAATTATCATTATCTTTTATAATAATAAATATAACACTTATTATATTTATATTTTATATTTTACATTATAATTTTATTATTTATTATATATTTTAAATTCCCAATTTGGTGTAGTTATTATGTAATAATTTCACATATTATTATTAGTAGTAGTATCATCATTATTATTATTATCATTATTATTATCATTATTATTATTATTATTATTATTATTATCAATATTATTATTATTATCAATATTATTATTATTATTATTATTATTATTATTGTGAATTATTATTATTTATAAATAAATAAATACATAAAAAACACCCCTTAGCATGTTGTTTTAATAATATAATTTGGTTTCCTTTGTGTAATTAATTACTTATTATTATTGGAAATTAAACCAAACAAACACAAAAACAGCACAGCAAATTATTCTGAATCATCGGGTGGGAAAGATCTGTAAAGTTCCTTTTTTTTTGGCGACAGTTACAGCGTGTAAAAAACGTATTTGTGTCTTTTTCATCAGCTGGCTCAATTGCCCAGTAGCCATGGAAACACCGGTGAACGGGTTTGTGCTGAAGACAGGATCACGCTCGCCTCTGCAAAACTCTAGGAAGGTTTGCTCAGACCAACACGTAGCCCATTAATGTGTGTGTCTGTGTGTGTGTGTGTCTGTGTGTGTGTGTGTGTGTGTGCAGGCCCTTGCACACGTTGTGTCATCTTTCCCAGAGTCTGTTAATCTAGAATTCTTTTATGACTACAGCCCTCTCTTTCCGTTTTGGAGCATGTGTGTGTGTGTGTCCGTGTGTGTGTGTGTGTGTGGTCATAATTAATTTCACTCTCACTTCGCCCACATCAAAGAGCTGAAGACCTGCCCGCTCACTCATGAATATCCCAGGGGTGCTGCCAGTGAAGGGCCAGACAAGCAAATGCACAGACATACACACATACAGTACACACATACTCACTCACTCACTGTCTATACAGCTTCATTCTATGTACAGGGTCATGTGGGGTCTGATGCCAGGAGAGTTAGGGCACATCGCAGGGTCCATCCTGGATATTGTGCCAATCTATCATCACAGGGCACATACAGTACACTCACACCCACTCACACTATGGGCAATTTGAGAATGTCAGTTAGCCTTAATCTACATGTCTTTGGACGGTGGGAGGAAACTGGAGTACCCAGAGGAAACCCACCAAGCACGGGGAGAACACGCAAACTCCATTCACACAGACCCCGAGGTAGAAATCGAACCCAGACCCTGGTGATGCAAGGTCATTTGCTTATAGGCTCGTGAAATTTTGGGGAAAAAAATATTGAAAAAAATATATCGCCTGAATATTTCAAACACCATAAAGAATTAAAGCCATTCTGAAGGCATATAGGTATCCAACCAAGCATGAAGAAGGTGTACCTAATGAAGTGGCTAGTGTGTGTGTATGTGTGTGCGTGTGTGTGTATAGATATAGACATATAGAGAGCATCCAGAATTCCTTTCCAATGTTTGTCCCCCTGAACGTTTGCTCGTGATGACTCCTCACAGCAGGAGACGATGGAGATTTAATGAAACTCATCACCGGGACTGGTTAATTTGAACAGTTCGGATCAGAGCAGCCTTTAGCCCTTAGCCCGTGTGGTGCAGGGTGAGCTTGGGAAATGAATGAGTATAATTGAAGTTGTGAAGTGAAGTGTGCCTTTGAACGTTTTTGCACTACGTCTAGAAGGCGTATGTGGGAGTTTCGGAGAAGTGGAGGAACGCGGCATTGGATGAGTTTCCTGCTTATTTGGCACATCTCGCTTTACTTGCTTTACTTGCCGCGGGGGTGGAATGGTGGTGGAACAGCAGGTAGTGTTGGAGTGATGATGCTGGAGCTCTGGTAACTGTCTGTCTGGCATGATCTCGCATTGCCTGCGGGTACTCCGAGTTCCTCCCACCTGCCGAAAAAACATTTCGCATCCCATCGTGTGCAGTGCTCGGCTCAGGATCCAGCGCAGCCCTGAAGCATGCTTTTATTCTTGTTTGCTTCCAGTTCCTGGTCTGACGTCAACTTTATCCTTGGGTGCACCTGCGTCTAATTCTTCTCATCTGTTTTGTTGTCCTCTTAGCCTAGTTTGTGTATATTTCTGATTTATTAAGTCCGGTTTGTGTGCATCCACATCTACGATCCTAGATCTCAATTCTATCGTTTGCAAACTCTTGCATGTTTGTAACTCACTCTGCCCCCAAGCTTTATTTTTTGTTAGTGTAGATCAAGATTTTCCTGTCATTAGCCTCTTTCAGCATTTTTTTCGGCAGGTGGTGATTCATTCTCTATTACAACTTCATACTAATGCGCTTATTCGAAAATCTCATCATTTCTGTAGTAAAAGCATACACAGCGACTTGTATTGACAAATGATTCAGATAATCTGAGGTCAATAACAAACTACATAAAGAGTTTTTGATCATTCATATGATGCAGCTTTCTGGAAGAAAATAACATTCATGACAGGGGTCTCCAGGGGTCTCAAAAAAAGGAAAGAAAGAAAGAAAGAAAGAAAGAAAGAAAGGGAATTTTTCAGGATCGAATGTGACAATTCTGCAAATAAATCAATTTAATAATGGATATATCTGGATATACCACTATACTGTTGACTGTTGATATTTCCTAAAACATCACACCCCAAGAGTAGAATGTGTTATTTTGCAGAATTGTGAAATGTTCTGAACACTGAAAAGATTATTTTTAAATGAAATGTTTTTTTGACTGGGGATTCCCGAGGCGTTCCCAGGCCAGTGTGGAGATATAATCTCTCCATCTAGTCCTTGGTGAGGTGGTTGGGGAAAGGGAAGTTTGGGGTTCTCTGCTGGAACTGCTACCCCTGCGACCCGACTTTGGATAAGCGGTTGAAGATGGATGGATGGATGGATGGATGGATGGATGGATGGATGTTTTATTGATAACTGTGATAGTGAATAAAATATGTGAGAAATAAACATTTTAGTGACAGTTACATCAAAGAGAATTAAGCTTGCTGATGAAAGATACTAAAATAAAAATTATTTTCATGAAGCCATAAGCAGTGTCCTGCATTTTTGGCCCTATGAAAAGTTTTGATCACTCTTAAATCTGTCAGACTTCATGAATACTTTTTTTGGCTTTCTGTATTGATTTCCTGGTTCCTTGCTAGTGCTGTTATCATGCGCCGTCGCTTGTCATTTAATTGTCAGAAAACACAAACTTAGAAAGAAAAACACAACACCCCCCCCCCCCCCCCACAAAACAAAAAACCTTTATCTCCAGCAAGTGGCAAGTGCACGGCACTGTTACTGGAGACTCCTTCCTTATAAAGCTTTTTCTTAATATGAAGCACCCATTATACCCTTCCCCATGTAACGTGACTAAATAAACTTCATTTGTATCTATTTTGTCAGTTAATGCACATGATAGCTTATTTAGCTATCATTTTACTTTTAATGTAAAGGTGATCTGACAGATATATCAAGTAACAATTTTCAGTTGTACATACTGTACACAATATGTATTGCAATCTACTGTATAGGTTTGCTCACAAACATTTATCATGTAAAAAATGATGCACAAAAGTAAATCTAAATTTGTAGGCCTAAAAATCATTTTAATGAAAAATTTAATGGGTAAAACATTATTATTACTATTATTATTATTATTATTATTATTATTATTATTATTATTATTATTGCTGCTGTTGTTTTTGTTGTTATTTATTTATTTATTTGTTTGTTTTATTTTACAGATTAGGGTTAAAATTTATTGCATTCATGCAATTAATCAATTAATTTAAGATATAAAAATAAAAAAATAATATTCAATATCTATTTTTTAAAAATTATAATACTGTGCCATGACTTATCATAATATTTGTTCATGTTAACGAATTACAGTTAATGGAACTTTAACAAAAAATGTTGATAAAGTCTTGCCCAGTAGATATATAGTATGTAGGATGCAAATGCACTTCCTTCCTTCCTTCCTTCCTTCCTTCAAAGTTACACACATGACAGTTCGGCCTGAGTGAATATTACAAGTTGAGATGGTTCAGGTTAGTGAAGCTTCTGAATTCTGACATCAGATCACATACAGATTACATCCGATTCTCTCACGCAGCCTAAGTTGTAGTGCCATTCTATTCTGTCTTGTCACATCCGCTAAATGAGACACCCTCCAAAGAGTGCCCGTGTTACACACTGAAAATGCCATCTCCTTCAAGACTCACATTGGGGAAGAGTGAAACCATGATTTAACAGGTGATACGCTTTACTATTTAAATAAAACAGATATTAGTATGTTTCAAATAAAATTTGATACAAACAATGAGACTTTGTGGTAGTAGTTTGAAATATTGAAATATGCTCATAATATATTATTTATCAAAT
>JAQMYK010000038.1:32499792-32511360 GCA_030014345.1 Clarias buthupogon | reverse complement strand
TATATATATATATATATATATATATAGATGCACCTTTGTGAAAAAAAACTCAATCATGTGTTTGCAGAAGTATGTACACCCTTTTATGATACACTCTAATTATCACACACCTTCCATCAACACAATGATGCTGATTAACTCCCAATAAAAAACTGTTTTTCTTTTTCAATCTGCTAAGGTCATAGTCCACAAATCGATGCTAAAGCTTGTATTTGTGCTTGTGCAAGACTATTGATTGGGAAAGGATTACAAAAGGATTTCCAAAACATAAGATGTTTGGGAAAAGGATATCATCAAAATGAAAAAGATGGTTGCATTACTAAGAACAGGACTCTGATCCAAATCAGACATAAGGACAAGCAGACAATCTATCAAGCAGAAACAATAGAGGAGCTGCAGGAATTAATGGTCCCTCTCTACTGTATACTGGTAAGAATCTCTTCTATCTTAAACATGCATGGCCTGGGACACCGCTTATGCAGAAGTCATACTTACAGTGGAGCATGAAGGTGGGAGGATCAGGCTACCAGGCAGTTTATCTTCAACTCAGGCTGGGGCACTAATCAAGATCATGGACAGATCCAAATGGCTTTATAAAACCTGCAGGTCTCTCCAAGACAGCTGAAGATGATGGAAAAACTCCGCCTTAGTTTTTGGAATGGTTAAGATCTAAATCCTTTTAAGGACCTGTGGAATTGTTTGAAGAGGGCTGTGCACAGGAGAGCTCCATCTGGAGCATTTTAGCAAAGAAAGAGTGAACAAAATTGGCAAACCAAGATGGGCTAAATTGGCAGAGTCTTATATAAAATGACAGAGTGCTAAATTACTGCACAAGTTAAAGCTGCTTTAACAAAGTAATATAGAGTTAAGCAGAGTACTTTTTGTACGTTTGTATTTTGCTCTGTTTTGCCCCAAAAAAAGTAAAATTCCCTATTTTTTTAACTTTAATATTTAGATATTTTTTTCAACATCAAAATTCAATATTTTAAAATTTTTAACAGCGATGTGTCGACTATTTCTGACCCGTCTGCCCTGAGTCTGCAGTCTGATTCCATAAGCATGTCTGTGGTCATTCCTTATGCACCGTAATGGCACTGGGTCACCTGGCACTGATGGTCTCTCCAAAGGGGCCTGTAGAGGGCTTGTCCGTGACTTTACTTAGCCCTGGCGTTCTTCTCCTTAGCTCTGCGTCAGTGTTTCATTGCTACAACATGGCTAATGATGTCAGAGTGTGTCAAAGTCATGTCAAGTCCTGATTTTGAATCTGTAGCTATCCATAGCAAAAATCATGAAGATGAGAACTTGGCTTTCTTCATACATCATGTGTGATCCTGACCAGTTGAACGCTATTGTTGATCAGTTATGAACATGGTTATGATCTGGTTTAGTCTAGAAATGATGAGGCAGGACTAAGATCCCAAACTCATATGTTAGGTTTAAAATGATGTGTCCGCCTCGCCTCAATACTCTTGTCGCCTGGCTCTGCTGCTTGCCAGCCAGGAGAGAGAGAGACACACACACACACACACACACACACACACATACACAGCATGCATGCTGGTGTCTGAATGTTCTCTCTGGTTCATTCACCGGATAGACGCAGTATTTAAGTTTTGAGCCCAACGCCTTGTGTCACGTACATCTGTTACATCAAAGAACAAAGCTAATTAACTTGTTCTAGGAAGAACAAAGAGAAAGGAATTTGCATCAGTACCTGCCTGGATACAGGCTATAGGACATATTGTCAAATAAGGAGTGACAAAGGGCTTGACACTGTGTAGGGGAGATGTAAGAAGACACTGACAGCCTGAACAACAAAAGGAAATCCAGAGAAACTTAAGGGCGTTTTCTCATTAGGGACCCGGGCCTGTTTCCACATGCACATGATCAGTGTGAACACAACAGTGCCCGAGTCCACTTCAAAACGTGTTCTCGAGAACGTTGCAGCATCATACTCGCGCATGGCGCAAATCAGATATGAAAGGCTGAATCTAACAGTACCTGACCACGGAAATGGACCAATTTTTAGAACATGACATCATCAGTGCTTACGAAATCTCTGATAAAAGAAGGACGTTTTTTTTTTTTCTTTTTTCCAAAAATCTATAATATTAGGCATATTAACTGCTTTCGTCTCTTCTTCTCCCTGTGTTTAATGGCAGCTCACAAACCAACTAGGTGTATACTGCCACCTGCTGTATGGGAGAGTGAAAATAATACGCAAGGGGGATGTGGGCAATTGAGGAGGGGAAGCAATCATTCCCGAGCACTGTACAGATCCTGTTTCTGGTTGCCTAGGGTTAGGGCTAGGTTCCATTTCTTTGTTGATCACCTGACCCATGCCTGCACCCTGAATATGACATGTTTGTATTGTTTGCGAAGTTTTATAAAAACCCTGTCTACCTGCACTTGTGTCATATGCTGCCTACGTGACAAACAATTACTGTGTTGTAACTTTTGGACACACACACGCACACATACACATATTCGAACACACACCAACTGTTTCCTCCTCAGCCGGAGGGTGTCTGGTTCCTCCGCAGTGTAGTCGAAGCCATGGTGGACCTTCGAAATCCAAATTATGCACGTCTGTAAAATTAAATTTTTCATAGACTTCCCTTCTCATTGGCAATGACATTTTCCAATTGAAGCATCGCTAATATCTCTGGAAGATTGAGAGCGGAGAAAATGAAACGCCAGTGGTGCAGAGTCTGAGGACATACCGTATACCAGGCGAGAGCGATCCAAGCAGAACAAAAATCAAATCGACAGCCGAATAAAACAATCCTGTCCATTCTGCCTCCGGCACATATATAACCGTTATAAGAAGGTGTTTGATTAAGCGCACATATTTCTATATTTTTATAGCCTTTATTAGCTCCAGCCCTGATCCACATATTTAAGATTTCTTCCAAAATTACAAAGCCAGCAAGCAACACATTGTGACTAAAATGAAATTCATTCTCCTGCACCACCACCACCACCACAGGGATGAAGATTTTATTTTATTTTAAATCATTTCACTGCATCGGCTCGTTTTCAAGGTGCAAACCATAATTAAGAAAGAGCTTTGATGAAAAACGAGACGGATATTTACACAAGCGATGATGCGCCATGCACGGCTAAAATAAAGGCTAATTAAAACGGAATCATAAAGCAAAGCCCAAATGAACCATAAACTAGAGCTAATTATGGTAGTCACGCAGGAGCCTCCTTCGTCTTGGCTCTTTATGGATTTTTTAGGACACCGCAGGGGAGGACGGGAACGAATAATGGCGAGAAGTTTGTGCGATACAGATAGGAAAGTGAGATAAATATGCCAGTATGAGCATCTGTCACAAATTCATCTGACACGCCATTGAGGATGAAAGGTTACAGATGAGCACCATGAGGGTGTGAGGCAGAGCTAAATGCTCGCAGTTTTTATTGCAATGTCTAGCGTTACTGTACACTATGGATATGATTGCGTTATCTACAATCCCAGTTTCCAAATCAATAACTTTTTTCTTTGCAATAGACAGAAAATGAAAGGGGATTTATTTATTTTTTACAAAAAATTTTTTTTTGGGTATGTATATTACTGTGCAAAAGTATTGATAACCCCTCATTTATTCATATTTTGCTTTCAATCAGCCAGACATTCGTGTTTTTTAAATATACAGTAGTCTTGATCAACAGTTCTCCAGGCTTCCTGTAGGACTTTCTTCTCTTGTCGCTGATTTTCAGTCCAGTCTCTGGAAGAGATGCAATTACAGATGCATATTTTGGTTTGTTAAGCCCTGCAGTGATCTACAGTATGAAGCATCCCATCATAAAAACATCTCATTTAAGGCATGAACCAGTGAGAAACAGGTGAAGATGATGACAGATGATCAGGCCAGTGATTATTATACTGGTGATGCTGAATGCTGAGTGGTTGGAACAGACGAGAGGGGAAATGAGGTTGTTGCTGAGGTTGTTTTATAAACAACCATTTTTTTAATTAGATCTTTAGGCACTTTTCAGCCTGTTGCAGTAAAATGTTTGGTTAGATTTAATCTATATCATTTAATTTAATTGTGAGGGTTGCCCACTAGAGGGCAGAGTGATTATGTTTATGTTTTTGTTTGTTTGCTTGTTATTGTTATTATATCATTAAAGACTTTTGTTTGTTACACCTTGAACCCCCTCTGCGCCTAAACCCGCACCCACAGTCCAACACCCAACAGAACATGACATTAATATGAAAAAATGGGGGGGCTCAAGACTTTTGCACAGTACTGTAGCCATAAGAGGACTGATGCTGCTTTTGCAACACATCTACATAATATCTCGTAACAATATGCACACTCTTTTTATTTTACTTAATGTGTGAGTAGCTTGTGTGTTATAAAAACATACTTCATATTAAGGTTATGGTTTTAGTTCAGTTTGATTATATGAGTACTTATAATCATAAGTATGAATATATATATATATTTGGTTCCGTTTTGCAGCTATAAGACTTTTCACTTTTCTTGGAAGGCCGTCCACAAGATGTGTTTCTGTGAGAATTCATGCCCTTTCATTCTGTAGAGCATTTATGAGGTCAGGCACTGATGTTGGACAAGAAGCTCTGTTCGGGCCAGTCTAGTTCTTTCAGACCATACCATGTCTTTATAGTCCTTGCACAGTCATGTTGGTATTGAAAAGGGCCTTCTCCACACTGTTGCCACAAAGTTGGAAGCATATAGTTGCATTGTCCAAGATGTCTTGGTATGCAGAAGCCCTTCACTGGGGATAAGGAGCCTGATTCAAACACATGAATTTAATAATTAACAGGTTTGACCAAATACGCTTGTCCATAGGATGGTTATAACCACTGGCTTGTTTTGATTTGAATCCCACTGCGATCCGTACACAATATGAACTGGTTTACATGAAAACACTCAAAGTTTGACACAAAACTTTGATGTATGAATCCCACTTTTTACACATTGCAGGTAAATATGTTCAACAAACCTGCTGACGTTTCCTTAAAACCACAAACAGTACGGCAGCAGAGGGTAATGTAGCTTAATGACTGCAATTCTATGCCAGTGCTTCGGATTTACTTGCTACTTTAAAACTAAAGAACACTGCGTGAAAAGAAATGACGTTTATTTACCGACCATAATTGCACAACGAACATTCTCTTTTGTGAGGCTGAATGTGATCTGTGCAGCTTTAATTTGCTGAAAAGCTGTGGGAGATCACCTACATTCAAGGAAAGGACACGTATACCTTCGGGTATTTCACTTTTGTTTTTTGCTTCATGCACTCGTATTGAATAAAAATGCAGCAAAACAAAAAAGCATAGCGTTAAAAGGTACAGATTTTATTTTTTTATTTTATTATTTTTTTGCTTCCTCTTCCAGTGAACCACCGGCAGCTGCTCAGACGCAGAGTAAACAAAGGCTCTGTACGTATATGGGTCATCTCCTCTCTGTTCTCGTTCAAGATGGATGCACCATTAAGACACAGTGCCACAAACACTCACCTGGATAAATCTCTCTCTCTCTCTCTCTTTTACACACACACACACACACACACACACACACACACACACAACTACAAGGTATTTACTAGGAGTTTGTTATGAGGAATTTCGACCTGGATTACAAAAATAAGACTTGGAGTCATGCATTTAACTCCAGCGCACCTGCATCAGCCGCAATTAGCGCAGGAGATGATTTGTATCTGACTACTCAGACGATCGTTCATCATTCAGTTGCAATTACGCTGCTGGCCTTCCGACGAATGATGAATAAGTTTCTCATTTCATGGATATTATTATATCATCTATATATTATATCAACATAATTACAATTACACAGATTTAACTCTTCTTGTTTTGATGTGATAGCAATAAGAATGATTCTGTATGTGCTGTTTATAACATCCCCCACTTTATGTTTAAAATAAAAAAACATCTTTTTGTGCAGAACAGTTGTTTGTTCATTCATACCCACTAAGCCTCTTATCCTTTCCAGGGCCGTGGTCCTTATCCCACCAACTGCTTTCATCATTTCAGCACCCTTAGAAACATAGCCCTGGTTGAGCGCGCGGTTCTGATAATGGCCGAGTTTTGCAGCTGTGCCCTGTCTTCGTGGGGTACGAGCATGCTGAGAAACCCCTGATCAGGAGAAGAGAAGGAAAATGATGACCTGACTTGGAGGAGTTTTACACAAATAAGAGAACGGCATGCTGTCAAACTGTGTGGGGGTTTCTTTACTGGATCTTCCTGGAGCATGGAAGCAGGCTGAATCTCACACCTCTCATTATTATCTGTGAGAAGCCTGACATGGGCTCAGTCACCTTTCTCACTTGTGCAGAGGTAGAAAGAGAGAGAAACAGATGGAGAAATAAGGCTGTCTGAGGGGGAAAAAGAAGTGCAGAGGTAAATCCTGGATAACAAAGGTTAAATAAAGAAAGAGAGAGAGAGAGAGAGAGAGAGAGAGAGAGAGAGAGAGAGAGAGAGAGAGAATCATAGCTAAAAATGGTCTTATTAATTTCCTAGAATAGCCAAATTAAGAGCAAAATATTTATGGCGTTGAGTACTTGAGTCAGCTCTCAGGACTCATCATTGGTTTGCTTGGGCATGGGGAAACATCTGTGCATGCAGGTTGCTTGAGATGCTGTTTAGTTTTGCATTTCTGTGTCTTACCAATACTTAAGCAGCAAAAAAACGTGGTGGTGCAAACGATTAGACAACCATCTATACATCTGTTATCTACAGTATACCACCTATCCTGTGTAGCGTCGGGGAGATGGGGGTAGAGTCTATCCCCAGTGATCTCACGCCACAATGCAGGGTACACCCTGGATAAAGTGCCACCTAATAACAGGGAAAAAGCACACACCCAAGCATTTACTGTACTACTCATGTATTTTGTCTTTTTGAAAGTGAGAGGAAACCGGAGTTCCTGAAGAAACCCATCGAGCATGGGGAGAACATGCAAATTCCACACACAGAGACCGAAAACAAGATCCAAACCCTCAACATTGGAGGTGCAGGCAACTTTGCAGGAAAATGATTAACCATACATGAGGCAAGGTTTTTTTTTAAAGTGCTCCCAGTGCAAGCACGGGCACCGAATTTTTCTCTAGTAAACCAGAAAACCACCTCTTTTTCCAGTATAATGAAAATAGAGAGATGAAGCAATGTGGCATGTTGAGTCAATTAAATCTGATGTGGACCATGCCAGGGTTTGGTTGAAATGAACCGCAGAGCACCAATTTCGAAAGGGCCAGGGATCAGGTCTCTGGACTGTTTCCAAGCTCAAAAAAATCTACTTTCAACATTTCACCAATCATGGTGCTAAAAAGCCACAAACTATTTCTAAACCATCAAGCAGCTTGTAGAATGACAGACGATTACAAAAAATGAAACAACAATGGAGAAAATCTTACATTTCCACCACTTGCTGTTAGGAATCGATTGGCTTTTCTTAAACAACTCCACTCTAAACGGACACAATGACACTTTGCCAAACAAAGAAACAAATTCCGCTTATCTGCAGCTTCAGCCCTGATGACTACATGATAAGAAATAAAGAGATTAGTCAGAACTGTTCCCAGTGGACATGTAAGGATGTCAAAGAAGGTTAATTCCTTTGTGTTTGGTCTTTTCTCCGCAGTCTCTCTATTTCTCTCACTCTCTCTTTCTTTCTCTCTTTCACACACACCTTGTTCTTATCGGATGTGTGGGTGGTCTGAGAAAACTATTTGGATGTCGCTTTGGATTCATGCAAAAGACATTTGGGTTTGAGATCAAAGGATGGAAATGTGAGATGATTGATCAGAATTTCGGTCTCCTTTTTCATCTCCATTTTCATCTACTGCTTTACTGCTGGATTAAACAACTTAGTCCATGACAGATCATTTAGTTCTTAAGGGAGCAAACATATAGGAACAGATAGCCTTTTGATGTCAAACCCAAACTTCTTCAGTGTAAAGCAAAAGAAAGAAAGGCAAAAGAATGAAGCTCGTCGTTCAGATACTTGGAACATAATTAGAGGAAACTGTCAACATTTAACAATCTGAAGAGTTTTGCCAGCCCATCATGTTTTAAAATCAACTAAATAAAAAATTAATTTAACAAATTCAACAAATGAGGCTGTAACGGATTTGTCACATTTTGCAATACAAATTAATTACCAAAAGTGTGGAAATCCAAGCAATTTGAGCATAATGAAGTAAAAATTTAATTTACATCAAAATTAAATGCTTGTAATAAAATTTTGGAGTCTAGCTTTGGTGTTTATATTGCATTTATCACATCAAGGGTGTATTACAACCTCTCAATGTGTGATCCAAAGAATATATTTTTTTACGCCAGATACGCTTCCTATCACAAGCCACCTGAATCTCTATAGGATTGAGACCAGCCCTGAATCTTTGTGGCTGGGTTTACATGCCAGAAGTTGGGATTAAAGCCCCTTGTCACTGTTGGGTAACCCAGCAGTGTTGGGGCTTGGACCCCTGTCACTCCAACCTGGAACCCAACGTCTTGACCATCTGAGCCATCTTGGTGGCTTAGTCGTAGATTTCTCACCTGCCATGTAGACGGCCTGTGTTTTAATCCCAGCTAGTGCACAAATCCCAGCCACTAGATCCAGTGCTAGTCTGACATCTGGGTATATTGTGAGGGTTGTGTCAGGAAGGGCAACTGGCGTAAAACCTGTGCCAAGCTGTGCGTAGTGAATTGAATGGTCTGTCGTGGTGACCTCTTGCCATGAGCAGCCTGAAAGACCAACTACGGGTTAACTTCGTTCAACTTTTTCTTGCTAAACACTGCAGTAAGAACATGGTTTAACCCTGATTCAACCAAGAATGCGGGACCCATAAATGTGTACTTCCAAACTGGCCAAAATGACCTTGAAGGACAGAGCAGGAGTTCTGCAGAAATACAAAGCCTTCTGCATGAAGCACAAATAACCAGTCAATAAATACTTGGATACAGTTCACAAAACTGTTTTTTTTTTTTTTTTTTCTGTTTTTTTTCCCGTGCTTAACCAGCCCCATGGTCTCCATGCTTGCCAAAATGTATTTACTGGAAAAGTAAATTATGAGATATTTTTCAGGCCTCCTCCTTCTGCAACAACTCCTACAGCGATTGCTCTCTGAGCCATTTCATTAAATGCAGTTTGGAGACGGATTTCAGGAGTATCAATTTTCTTCAGATTCAAAGTGGAAAAGGTTGGTTGCTATGATTATATCAGATTTTTATACAGTGCATGGCTTGTGACTGTTTGATTAGGTAACAGATAAATATTTATTTTTTCTGTCTGCTGTCCATTTAATAAGAATAACTAAATAAATAAATAAATAAATACATTTTAATAGGACTTGACTTCCAAAGTATCCAAAAATAATATGCAAGGCTAGATAGGTTAAGATGAGTGATAGTTGTTATGTGATAGTTATTATGAAATATTTGTATGTATTTTCAATTATTTGTATTCTTGTAACTTTTAATTAATGACAATTATTTTATATATCACTTAATTGTTTCTATTTCATGTTTTTTCTTAATTTAATCTTTTAGTTAATTTGAATATTTAGTTTCTATTATTATTATTTCTTTGCCATACAGTTGTTGTCCTTTAATTGTTCAACATACCATGCTGTTCATATTAGGTTTATAAAATGTTATTATTTTCATATTTTATGATCTTATTCTCAGTTTTGAAACTTTTCCACAGCAGGCCTATGGCCAGCAACTTTTAGCATGTTTATGCTTCTCGCACGGCTGGGAAAACAAGGCCAAGAAAACACTTCAGCACCACAACCATCTCCATACTGTAGCTTTCCAGGGCTGGCAGTGCCTAACCGTTCACCATCCCGCTGTCATTGGCTGCCTATTAAAGGCCAACTGAGCATCAGTCTGTTGAGTAGTGGGTCTTGGGTGCAAAACTCACACCTGTTCTTGTGTGACATTCTCGTTAACGGAGCACATTGCTAAGGAAAAGGACCAACACCAGACTTTGACCACCTCTTCTACTTCCAAACTCCTGGTGAGACTATAAATATTAACATAAATCCTTTCAAGGTGTTGAAAGGGGGCTGTCTGAGGAACACTCTATAACTCCATGGTTCATTTTCATTCTATCCATGAGGTTTATTGCATCCCTGACCATTAAATGCTTAGCTCTCTCTTGAGCCTGCATGCAAGCTGTGAGCATGTATTCAGTGTCCACCAATTATATCATTATTTATGTAGGGAAGCTTCCTGTTATTCAGAGACGGGTTAAGCATGAGCTTAATACCTGAACTGAAATTTTCTGAGCTCTTTATTCAGACTGCACAAGGGGGGTTCGAGGCAAACTGGAATACTGTAATGAAATCTCTGCTGAATAAAGGCATTAAATCAATTTACATTTACAAGACTTCGAGCACAGAACGGTGATGAGACACGTACACTGCAGTGAAACATTTAAATGGTGCAAACATTTTAAAGAAAGCTGTATGTCCGTGAATGATAATCCTGCTTGAGGTGGCTCGGACCTCAGCGCAGTTGTTCCCGTGAACATTCAGCAAGTGGAACAAGTTGTCCATCGATTTTCCACCAACTTGCGGAAGAGACACATCTGTCTGTGGGAACTATACACACAATCATTCACCAACAGCACTTTCACTTTACAGAAACTCAGCTGGAAGTTTTCCATTTCCACATGATTTGGCCATTAAAGGATTTCCTGGGAGGCCAGTGAAGTCTGAAGCAGGCAGTCCGATGAGTTTGACTTGAACACCCCTCGTTCACGTGACCTGTGTATACTGTAGATTACACTTTTTTGGGTTTGAAACATTTTTCTCAAGCTGAATTATCTGAGACAGTGTTTGTTTTTTCTGAATGTCTAGACCACCGTCTTTAAAAAACATATTTAAGTAACAAAGAAGTATAAAATTACTAATTAACAGAAAATACCGATTTTTTTATTATTACTAAAACATTCCCGCCTCTAAACAAGCAGTGTCTCAGATTAAGATGCTAAGATATTATCTTCACTTTTATCTATCTTTTACCTTTTATTACAAGACTATTATCTTCAGGTGACTTATTTGGAAAAGCCATGATTCGAATACAGTAAGTACAGTACAGTATGTCTTAGTGAGTTATTTAGTAATAACTTTCAGAGAGTGGTGTTAGACTTAATATGGTTCCTTGGTTAAGGATGTGTTATGAGAGTTTTGTAGACATAGTGAGGATTTTCTGGGGATTGTCTGGCGAGCCCTTTTCTGAATACAGATACTAAGTTTTTTTTTTTCTTTTCCTATTTTAATATTGATGTAAGTTTTAGGACTTAAAATCAGACATTTTCTCATCATTAAAAGCATAGACATAATGTAGTTTGTTACAGCAAATGAACAGCAGTCCTGATCTGGGGTGCGTTTCCCGTACAACTATGTCGTTCTTTGTTTAACGACCATAGTACGATGCAACGTTGCTGAAATTAACGAACTATTCACAAGTGTTTCCCAAAACCATCGTACCTGTGTCGCACTTCCATGGTTAGAACGATGTTGGTTTAATCTGTCGTTCTTCTTCTTCTTCGATAGAATGGCGGA
>JAQMYK010000038.1:32433302-32444953 GCA_030014345.1 Clarias buthupogon | reverse complement strand
AAAACAAAAGTTGGATCCAAAATGGCCGACTTCAAAATGGCCACCATGGTCACCACCCATCTTGAAAAGTTTCCCCCTCACATATACTAATGTGCCACAAACAGGAAGTTAATATCACCAACCGTTCCCATTTTATTAAGGTGTATCCATATAAATGGCCCACCCTGTATTTTCGACTCCTCTATGAAATGTGCACAACTCATGACCTACAGTTAGCTAGTAAGATAATATATTTAATGAGTTTAATGAGCAACTAAATGTACAAAACGGCAATCCAGAGCACTGAAGTGTGTGGTGTGGTCAATAAGATTTGTAATCTGCATTTTTCAATTGTATATAATGCTACAGTGGGAATGATTGCATCAGAATATAAGTATAGTTCTAGTCAGCTGTATTTTATCAACAATTTAAGCTTTTTTAAGATTCACAGATTGCTGTAAAGGACATATTACCAGTGTTATTTCATGTCAGAAAATGGGACACAAATGGCACAACATTCATGGACTCATCCATAACACCTAAATAATACCCATAATAACTTTGATTGCAGTTGATAGGTGGCTAGTTGATACTGACCCATCGCTATCATGTCATTACGAAAATAATGACATAATTTTTTTATATTTTCTGCCAGATAACGTTTTCCAGCGTCCATCTTTTTGTTATCTAAGTGGCAACCTCAAAGAGACAAAAAATGTCATCTGTTCAAAATGTCATCAAGGGACGTCCAGCCTGACTTTTATTGCCAAGTTAAACACCTTATCGTTTGTGAATTTCAATTACGTCCTGCTCTTCATGTGTTTCTGTTTTACAGGATTCAATTTTCACAATGAGCTCCCTGAGTGACAAAATCACAGTCGTCTCCAAACACAGATGGCTCTAATCAAACCCTGCAGTGATTTGGACTTGTTCTGATGCATCCTCTGTCAAAAAGCTGTCATTCTCCTCCCGATCTCGGGTGATAGCAGGTTGGGGAACAACAAAAACCAGCAACAGGGTTTGAAGGTATGTTTGACAAAAATGGGGTCAGAGACATAATCAAGGCTCGATAATCAAAGGCAGCGATCAGGATCTATTTGCATATGAGCGCAGATCGTCGTTGGTGGCGAGGAAATGAGGTTAGCAGCGCAACAGGAGTCTGGGAAATCAATAGCGCAAGACAGACTGGCATAGATTGGGATTTCATAATTATATTTATTTCACGAGCATGTAAGCATTGCCTTGAAGAGTTCAAAATTCGTATTTATGCAGCGAGCATCCTGTTCTGCAAACTTTAACAAAATCCAATCAAGTATTTAACTTGTTTAAATTTGATCAAATAGTGTTATATGATATAATCTATGAATTACAGCAACCTTTATATATATATATATTTATATATTTTTTATTATTTATTTCGCACAATGTTTCAAACAACTGATGCACTTCAAAGAAGTACGCTTATGAGAATTCTTCCAAATTTGCAATTCTAAGACAATCTCACATATTTCCACATGTTCCTTTTACAATTTGGGCCGTCCAGTACCTAGATCTTGTCATGTTCCTGTCTTTGCAGCGATGGGGAATCATAATGCATTCATAGATTAAAATTATAATAGCCTTTTAATTAGGTAAAGTCTATAGAAAGTCAATTATTCGGTTTAATTAGGTTCTAATTGTACTTACCATATAGTGCTCCCCATCCGAAGTTAATTTTAAAAAACTGAAAAAAAAATTTTTTTGTGGCATTTTAATTCTGGTTATCAGACAATATTCTGTTACTGCAATCATAAATGTGTCATTCTTGGTCTTGTTATGCTGGGAATAAAAGCTGAACAGACTACATCAGCAGCCCTTCCCACATTCCCAAAGTGTTTGTGAGTGTGTGCGGATAGAAATTCTTGAAATTGATTGGTCGTGATTGTCAAATGCTTTAATGCTCTACAGATTTTACAATGTTACAGTGCACTTACAGATTACTTTAGATGTATTTTCGACTCCTCTATAGAGTAAAATGTGCATGTGTTTATTTGGTAACCCATTTTCAATATTTTTTATTCATGTTCTGTACAACCTGGATTCCTCCTGTTTTGAATAACTTACTATGAATATCCTTCCTATGTACTAACATGTCAATCCAAGTGCAATCTTAGTGCTAATGTTGTCTATCTTAGCATAGCTAGTGAAAAACAAGCAATTAAACCTAAACCTGTACCTGCACTATGATCTCACCTTCCTAAAAGCTGGAATGCATATATACAGTCATAAAAATCAACTCTAATGTAAATTAAGACTTTGTGCTTTTTCAAAGAGCCAGACTAAGATCACACGACCAGAAGCTTGATTTAATGGGAAAATGTCCAAATTAAAAATAGGACCATGTTGCTGTTCAGTTCAGGATTTTCCCTCAGGCCAGGAACAAAGGTGCTTTCAGAAATTAAAGTGTATTGATTTCCAGAAGACTTAACACAGCAACATGCTTGCATTGCCGCAGTGGAAAGAGACGACTAGATACGCAAAACATTTTGGATTTGTTCCACACTTTTAATCTCAACTTCTATGAAATATTACATATTAAAAGCAGCATAATGCATAATAAGTTGCACGGTGGATCAGTGGTTAGCACTGTAACCTTGCACCTCCAGGGTTAAGGATTCAGCATCAGCTAGCAACTTCCTCTTCCTGCAATAAACCATGTTACATTTTTAAAAGGATTTAGCACTTTGCATGTTCTATGTGGTTGTTTGACCTTTCAGCAAAGGTGCTGACAAATTTTGGGTTTTCTACTTATGTGCCAGTGCGCACACACGCAAACACATGCACATAATGTACACAGTACCCACTTGACTCCACTCCACTCCTCTCCTCTCCAGTTACACTCCCATTCTGTGTTCGAAAGGCAAGCTATTCAGTTCATATGTCTGGATGCAAGTTTCACAACCTGGCCTACCTAACCATATCTCTGACTATAAAATTTCACACAATTGTGCCACAGCCAGAGCTTACAGACAAGCAGCAAGCTTCACACACCGGTCTGAGCACAAGAAACATTTGTTGCCAAATATCAACAACTCAACTACTAAATTGGCCATATTCTGTCCAATAGACCTAATGTTATATGAATGAGCATCACATAGAGATAATTACGGAGTCGGAATTTGTGACTCAACCACCAAATGCATCAAATTCAACAGAGGAAGAGGACAACAGAGGAAGAAAAACCTGCACTTACTGTACTGTGTGATACTGCCATCTCCGTAACAAAACAAGGCATTCATGGAAAAACAAATCCATTAACAAAATCCAACAAATCTCAAATGCTAGAATAAAAAAAAGATCTTATATCAAAGTAAGGGGCAAAGGTGGTGGCTTTATGTATTCATTCTTAAGATGTTTATTTATTCACCCTTTCATTCATTAATTTTAAAATGATGAATTATAGTATTCTCCTACAGTAATAATAAAAAAAATCTTGAATGTGCTACCTAGACATTAAAAAAGTATAAATAATTCCAACCTCAATGCTAAGATGTAGTAAACAGGACTCTTATTATTACAATATATGTATTATAAAAGAGTTAAGTCAAGATGAGAGGCATTCCACTAGTGTTGATAATAAAGCATAACAGCACTGGATGGATTAAGTATATGTATTACTCCACGGTACAGAACAGAGGGGAGAGCTGCTGCCCACGAAAATTATTCAAAACCAGTCATGGAAGCACTTTCAGCAAGAAAACATATCTGATAATGTTATGTTATTTTAAACAACACTTTGTCTCCTTTAGTAATCGCTTCTAAGTTGTTCTGAATTTCCCTCGAACCGTCCTGTTGTTCTGCTTATAGCTTGCGTGAGCTACAAAGCTTCCTATCTTCTAACACAAGTCTAACCCCTGATCAAGGCACGAATTGTTGTGTGGAATAAGGGATTGAACACACTATATATGTAAAAGCAATATCACACCCGAGGTCATGCTGTTGTACCGAATATCAGCACTGATATTGACGAATCACGGAGATGCTAACATTCCAAACAGTATGACTGAGCGATACTGCCTAAAATTTATTCCCGTTTCCAGAGAGACTAATAATTTTTGATTGTATTTTTGTTTTTATCTGATTTAGAAACTGAAAGCCACAGTTACAATATTATTTTTTTTGTCCCACAGAAACATTCTGTATAATATTAAAGCAGCTTTTTACAAGAAGCTCACATTAGTGACATCATCACGGTAACGTCACTGATACAGTACATTTACAGTATTAAGAAAACCAGACCTAATGGAATATCATTGGTGAACATAATTTCCTTTTAATGAGCATGGTTGTATCTTCCCACATACGTTTATATTGTTTATACCTTCCGGAACAAAATTGTGCCCTTTTGTTTGATCGTAGAGGAGTTTTTATGAGCCATTATTAGAGTTATTGCAAAGCATAATTACCAACTAGCAAGGAATAATAACAGTCATAATGTTTCTGGATTAAACATTACCTGCATGATTTCAATAGTGTTGCACTTTTCTCAAAACATTGTCTCATGAATGCAAATTTATAAGTTTCAGTACAACAATGCTTGGTCATTATAGCTCTATTGGGAAGCAGTGTTGTGGTTATACTACATCATCATATGACTCTGTATAATTCATATTAAAAAGCGAATGCACTGCAACCTCACAGTGCTTCTAGCATGACTCTTCCAATCCAATATATTTACTGTAAATTAGTGCATGCTGATTTTTAACAGGCCGCTCGACATCCCATGAGCAGCACACATTTGCGTTCCACAACAGGGAGTGTGCATTAATAAGAGCCGAGTGTGACGGGCGTGTCCACCGACCCAGAATGCCGTGTTCCAGTCCTTCAGGGAGACAGCAGATTTAGCCTCGCAACAACGAGATTTAAACAACCACTTTTCAACACACCCAGCACGATGCCTCATACATATTTTCATAACGCTCCAATAAGGAGAAAAGTAAGTTGATGTATTATTCATGCGGCTATGATGTGTTTGAGACACTCTCCTTTCCTTCTTGGGGCAAAATCAGTTTCTGAAAGCAATACATATAGTCAGAATTTTGGCAATCCTTAGGAAGATTTCACCTTCAGTGTGTTATAACAGAAATAGATCCGTATCCATAGGTTGGGTTTTTTTTTATATCAGAGCAATGTATCGATTCGCAAATGTCTCTGATGCTGTGAAATTCACAAAACAACAATGAATTATCCTCTACAACAGTGATACTGACAATAGTTAAGATACAAATCAAAGTTTCAAGTTGAAACATTTATTCCTTACAGTAGCAGCCGACTTAATGACAGAATCTGTGATGTTTATTTTGCAGGTTTGGAAGGAGTCTCCAGTGTCAGTGTTGTTAGATTTTGTTAAGATTCAGAGATAAAGATGTAACCTTTTAAATTTTACAAACATGAGAAAGTCTGCAGGTCAGAAGAGTTTGCGGTTTTTATTTGGGGTATCTTCAGCAGAAAACGGTGGGGCTGGTGAGAAAGCAGCTGTTTGTAGTTGCTATAACATGTAACTATTAGCCATAACATTACAATGCAAAACATTACGACAAATATGATGTAGGTTCCCCTTGGTTCTACAAGACCCTTCCGAGAAATTTACCTCTTGGGGTATGCTGTGGTGTACCACAGTTCCAGGAACTTCGCAGCGGATACTGCTGGTCTGCGTTCACGGCCGGCTGTGGTGTTCTGAGTGTTCTGGTGCCTTTATCTCATGGCCAGTATTGACTTCTTTGGTAATTTCTGCTGCATTGGCTTTTCTGACGGGACAAGATGGCCTTTGGTCCACGAGAGCACAGGGCGAGCCTTACGTGCCCACAATCCTGTCACCAGCTTATAATGGATAATGTGTTATGGCTAATGGGTGACGCGGTGGTGTAGTGATTAGCACTGTCTCCTTGCACCCCTCGGGTCTGGGTTCGATTCCTGGCCAGGTTTGAATCCTGTGTGTGTGTGTGTGTGTGTGTGTGTGTGTGTGTGTGTGTGTGTGTGTGTGTGTGTGTGTGGAATTTGCATGTTCTCCCCATGCTTGGTGGGTTTCCTCCCACAGTCCAAAGACCTGCAGATTAGGGTAATTGACATTCCCAAATTGCCTGTAGTGTGTGAGTGAGTGTATGGGTGTTTGCCTATCCAGGATGTACCCCGTCCCGAGTGAGTGTTAAGATTATGTGATCGTAATGTTATTGCCGATCTCTGTAAATGAGAACTGGAACATGTTTCTGGATATTCCAACAACATAAAATGTAACTATACATGGCCTAATTAATGATAATATAAACACTTTGAGACAAATCAGTATTGAAAAATAACTCCTCTTGTTCAAACTAGCACGTTGTTGATGATTTTCATATTACTGCATTTTATTGTCAGGTTTAAAGTGTTGAGAAGTTAAACAGGTTTGCATTTATCCCAAGTCACAGTTCTCAAGAAGCAGGAAGGTGTTATTCATGTAGGTTTGCCTTGGGGCATCAGCATCCAGCATGTAGGACATAGAGTGTGGTTTGAATCAGGTCTGTAAGAGAGAGAGAGAACTGGAAAAGTGTGAAGAAGGGAGCCCGACAGGCTTGGCATCAAGTGGTTTGCTTGGCTGAAGTTGAAGTTGGCGAATTTGAGGAAGTGTTGTAACTCCTTTACTGTCACAGGAGTGGACCATGCTGTTCCAGCAATAACATTAGTCTGGTCCATAAGGATCCCCTTCATGGGGGGATGAACATGACAAATTCACACTTTTAACAAATAGTTAAGTCTTGAGGAGGTGTTTAAAGACGCGAGTAATGTGATTGATGTGAGGAAGCGGATTATCAACATGTCATCCATGTAAGCTATGACGAATTGTCCAAGCATGTCTTTAAGCGCATAACTGATTAAACACTCAAACTCAGGGGGAGTGTCAAAGCCTGTAAGGAATGACACAGAATTCATTGCAGCCCCTGCGATCGTTGTAATCAATCCTGTGTAATCAATGCATGGACAAAGCCCACCATCTATTTTTTTTACCACAAAGAAGAAGTGTATCTCTGATACTATAGAAGAAGCAATAATGCATTAGAACAAGCACGTTAATATCACATAAATCTGTGATCTGCAGCTGCACGGCTATTAGAGCTGCTGTTATAGAAAATAAAAATACAACAGCACCTTTTAACCGATTAAACAGAATTGAGAAATCGATAACGCCGTGGAAGAAACGGTGTCATTTTCAGGAGTTCCATACCTAACTGTCAAATGAGGGACAAACATTCTGTGACCTTTGTGTCTGTGTGTGTGTGTGTGTGTGTGAGAGAGAGAGTGTGTGTGTCAGGACGAGTCTTGCTGACAGCTCTGTTAGAATGCTAAGTGAATGTTTATCAAGACTGCAGGGGGGTTTTATGAGTTCTTTCTGCTAGGGTCAGGGGGGAGATGAATGTGTGTCATTCTGCGCTGGAGGTCACAATTAGCACACAGCCTTTAGTCAGATGAAACACACACACACACACACACAATCGGGAGTTGGACTTCTCTTTCCATCTTGCACAGGTTTTTTTAACTGCTGCACATCTTTAATGTATGTACATTGAATTCAGAGCAGCGAGCATCAATCAATGCAAGGTCTCTCCGAATAAAATAATAATAATAATAATAATATTAAAAAAACAAACAAACAACACACTTTCCTCAAGCAGGCATTCCTCAGGGGGTGAGCAGAGGAGCAGGTTAATGCCTCGATGATTTATTCAAATATTGATCCGCTGAGAGGAGAGAGCAATTACCGGCGAGCAAAAACACTGCCTCCGACACCCATCATCCCCGGCGGTTTGCTGTACACCAACACTATTCATCAAGCACTTCTGTCATTAAGTGAGATATTTCTATTACTCCTGTCTGGGAAAATATGCATGAGTCACGCATCACTTAGCAACAACACTTAGCGAGAAAAAAAAAAGGATTTATTTGAAATGCAAATCCTGCAGGCGAAGCAATCAAACACAAAGGCCGCTGCATCGTTGCGGTTTTCAGTCAAAACCTCGAGCAATCGATCACAAAACAGGCTTCGACGGATTTTCAGACTCGCATCTCATAATCGGAAACAGAAACTATTTGGGAGTGATGATTTATCGGGTTCATTTGGGGGGAAAAAAAGCAGATTACGAGTGTCGGGAACAACGAAGGGATGATGAATGGGGATGGGGAGAGAATTACGAGTGTCGTTCATCTTCTGAACGGTGACAGGAACTCCCCAGCTACGTGAACTTATCAAATCAAAGACTGCCACTGCAAATGAGGAGAGAAAATTCAGAATTTTTAACTTCAGAAGGTGGCAAGTCCCTGACCTCAGGGTTTTTTTTTTTTTTTTCCCTCTCCCTAATAATGACAGTTTGATCTAGACTTACTCTGGATTTGAGTAACTACTCTCCACACAGATGAAGAACCTTGTCAATATATTCTGCACATCACATTTTTGGAACAGGAAGACTAGATTCTCTCATCTCATCCAGACAGACTGAATGGTGTGTATAGTAGTACAAACTGAGCTCTGCTAGTATTTAATTGCAATTTAACATCAATCCTGGATCAGATTTTCAATTTTTAATAGCTTTTCAAATTGTTTGTGTTCTCTAACGAGACCGAAATGTTGATTATGCAAACTCAGCTCTTCACAAGTACCCCTGGAGAGCTCTATATTTCTGTACTTGCTTGATTATTTGAAGTGAGTGCTTCATTTCAGGCTGTATGGAACATATTCTGTAGTATACAGTAGATAAGATAACTGGAGCTGGCACACACTTAAATGTAGAAGAAGCTTAATAGAGAAGTGTTTTAAGCACAGGATACTTGTACATAAGAAGTTAAGACCTCTTTTTGTAGACAGCATTTACCTCCTTGTACACAATTTTCTAACATCACTAAGCAAATTGGCCGTGACGCTGAAGGGAGCGTTAAAGCTTTCAAGTACTACAACTTTTTCACTCTGATGACCACGAACGGCTAAAAAACAACAAAGCAGCATTACTTTAAGCTGTGCCGATTCATTAGCTCTACGTACATTAGCGGACACAAAAGTAAACATGCTTGTATTAGGAAAAAATAATAAACTATTACGTCCAACTAACATGATGTAAATGATTCTCAGGTATTACCCAGAATTAATGCTGTACTCACATTTCACTGATTAATCATAATGACAGCAGTAGCTGTTACTTACTCTGTTACTGTTACTTATGTTGGCTTATACTATGATGGTGTTCAAGTCAAACCAGGACTTGTGATGAAATTTCTGGTAAATGAAGATGTAAAAAAGATTGACTTTTACAAAAGATTTACAGAAGCACATTACTGTTCGCAGGAAAACATGGGAATGACGTTCGCAGCCAAGGTGGCTCGGAGCCCAATACATTTGTTCAACATTCAGCTATCACCTTGACGTTCTTGACATCCGACAGATAGCTTGTCGCCAACATGTGTGAGAGACGCATCTGTCTGTGGGAACTGTACACACAATCATTCACCAACATCCTTCAGTTGGGAGTTATTGCCACGTGCCCCTGAACAGTCCTGACCTTGCACCAAGTCATTTCCACATGTTTAGGCCATTAAAGGAGTTCCTGGGAGGTCAGTGTTTCAGATGTGAAGCAGGCAGTCCGATCAAAACTGTATTGCCGCATAACGTTGATGAGCCTAGACCTGAAAAGCCATAGCAACCTATGGTCTCATAATACTGCCTTCACAGGTTTGTTCAGTGGCCACTATGCATGTTGGGTGAATCGCTTCATGCGCTTCCCTTCTTACCCTGATGAGCCCATCACTCTGGAATAGGTTCAATCTGGTCTCATCAGACCACATGACCTTTGTCCATCACTCCAAGTCCAATCTTTATGTATCAAAGTGAATTAAAGCCTCTCTTTGGTGATCAGTCACACAGCTGTATAGTTCCAATCCTGTGAGGTCTCAAAGCTGTGATTTCAACAGGTTTTTATGATGTGTTGGACAGTTATTAACTTAATTCCAGTCATTTCAGCAGTCTCCTTGGTTGTTTACTTTATTTAGTACAGGCCAATTTGACTCTTCTAAAACACATAACATCTTTTCCATAATCATCCGACATGACCGTTTAAGAAATGAGACGCTACTCACTGTATCTGTTAGGGTTAAACGAAAATTAAAGGCTTTTAGGTGTGTGTCTTTATAAATGCATTTTTCTCTTGACCTGGCATGGGACATTCATTTTACAATTTTCACAATGTACCACACTGCTGTTGAATTTCCAAATCTGATTGGTCAGAAATTGTTACGGTCTTCTACAGTAGTTATCACATATACAGTACATGGAGTGTTCTAATGTCATTAGAACACATAATGTTATCTTAATATGGATATACTACATACTTAATATTGAATTCAATAGACTTAATATTATTTAATAACATATTTATTCATGAAAAGGATCAGAACCTGTGAATTCTTTACATTGCTGCTGGAGAATCAAGTCCATTCTTGTTACTACATTACTGTGAAATGGAGTTTGGACAATCATCGCTGCATTCAATGCAGTCTCTTGACTATTTAAACTTAAATGTTCAAAGTTCTTTCTGATCAAAGACACGATCCTATACACTTCATGATGAAGCTCTGACTCCAGTGCAAGTAGCTTTTAATCTAAAACAGGAAAGAAATCGTGAACCAAGCTGCTTTTATCGTTACACATAGGTAACCATTCCACACTGCTCTCCAACAAATACCATAAGTCCACCTTTGTTATTATTATTCGTAGATTATAGGCAGCCACAGATAAGAAATCACTGTTAATGATTAAAATAAATGAAAACAGTTCCTGGTGGACACGCTGCTGCTACGTTGAAAACGCCACTTCAGCCTGGCCGATGCATTTTGGCAAGTGCACACGCTTCTGTATAATTGATGTCAAATTTCCATATTGGGCGCATCTGCGTAACAAATGCCATTTTCTACAGAAATTAACAGCATAAAACAGGGAGGAAGGGAAAAACTCTTTCTGCTAGACAATCTGCCAGGTGTGAGAATTGGAAAGATACTACAATCGAACCAAACAAATGGAGGACAAACAAACCAAATAATTTCAAAAGGCCGTGCTGTGCACCGTTGCGTACTGATCTTTAATGATCAATTTTTTACGAAGCAATTATCTTCCACCTGGCGCAACCTTTAATACTTAAACAAAATGAAGTGTATAAACTCAAGTACGCCTAAAAGGGATTCATTTAGCTTAGAGGTAAAGCGCTTCAAGGCACTTTTACTGGGCACATTATTCACATTATTCTTGCATGTTTAGGAGTCAAAAAAGTAATTATTTTGAATGTGCTCAGTTAAGTATCGGATTGCTCACCCTCCCACCCACCGCGTCTTCACAAAAGCACTACGGAGACTACAGGTCTCTCAGTGTGCATCTGGGATTCCTCTGGGTTTCTTTGGTTTCCTCCTAGTTTCTAAAAACAAGCCAGGAGGTAGAATTGCTCTGCTCCAGAACCATGCTGTTACTAGACATTAATTTTCATTGGTCTGTTTGGGTTAGGAGCATGCACGAGTCCAAACCCACACTGTAACAAATTGCTGTAGTTTTTACAGCAAAATTATACAGAAACTTACTGTTTTGCCATTTTACAATTTATTGCTGTAATTTGCAATGCATTATG
>JAQMYK010000038.1:32418725-32431210 GCA_030014345.1 Clarias buthupogon | reverse complement strand
GTATCGGCCGATACCCTGAGCCCAAGTATCGGAATCGGTATCGGGAGGGAAAAAATGGTATCGGAACATCTCTAGTTGCAATCCTGTGCTTCTCTCACACAGAAAGTAAATGTCAGTGCTGAATTGCTGATGTGATCGCAAAGTTCGGTTATCCGCTGAGATTTTCACACTTTAACTCTGTGGCTTTCTGGACATTTACAAAGTTTCTTACAAAAAGTACTTTTACAGTATTGAGCTGGCATTAAGTCGGGCTTTCCCAGTGCATTCGGAATTGCTCGATTTCTCCGTATTATGTCTGTCAAAGGCAGGCTGGTGCAAAAAAGATTGCAAGTGTGACGAATGACTTGTTATCTAATTTACCTTCAATTTACTCTTACACCTACTACAAATACTTCTCACTAATAACAGAGATTTATACGCTATAATCTGGAATTTTCTTCGTTGTGCCGCGCTCCACGGCTGCGCTCCAATCACGCTGGTCATCTAAGGTAAAATGCAGTCTCTTTTCCTTCAATCTCACATAGTGATGAGTGGCGCGCAGACATATTCAAGCACCTGTGAGTGCCTCCAAAATGGCATCCATGCATATTTAATGGCACCCGGCGGCTGGTGGAGCAGCTCCCCTGGCATGAGCCATCACAGGAAGGAGGAGGTATGAGACGTGCCAAGCTGCCTCTGTAATGGCGTCTCGGTGTTGGTATTTACCCTGCGAGCTGGAGGCCGCGCGCGATCTGACGCCTCAGCCGTTAAAAGGCAGTGTGAACGTTTAATTACGGAAATGAAGTCAGTCATGGATTCAATAAGGCATTTGTTAAGAACTAAGGCGGAGGGCCCATGAGGAGAGAGAATACGGGGAGCGACAGCGCCCGAAGGGGTCACAGGAACAACAACGGTGGCTGAAACGAGAGAACAAATTAATTAGTGTGACGTTCATCTGGTGCTTTATCCTGCAGCTGCTCCACTCATTGCTCTAGATTTATTCCTGCTCTCACTAATGTCACTAATATCTGCGGTACTGCCCAAAGGGTCCTGAAGACACACTACTGCACCTTATATCATCCTCTGTGTGTGTGTGTGTGTGTGTGTGTGTGAGTGTGTGTTTCCCCAACCAATTATGCACTGCTTGTCTATGACTTGATTACAAGAAGAAAAAAGACAGTTAAATAGATCTTGCTAGGTATTATTTAAAGTATTAGTCTACTGGAATCTAATAATAGCAGAGCTTATACTGTATCATTGATAAAGTTGTTGTCAAGGGGTCGCCACAGCGGACCCTCCGTTCTGCACATACAAGCTTGGCACAGGTTTTACGCCAGATGCCCTTCCTGACTCAACCCTCCCATTTTATCTGGCACTGCCAGGCCCAAGAGAGAAATCTCTCTTGAGACCGGCACTGCATCCAGTGGCCGGGGTTTGGGCACTGGCTGGGAATTGAACCCGGACCTTCTGCATGGCAGGTGCAACAGAGGTCTGCTCAGGCAGCAACAAACACTACATGTACAGTATGAGAAACAGAAAGAAAGAAAGAAAGAGAGAGAGAGAGAGAGAAAGGGAGGAAGAGGGACGGAGGGAGAAAAGGAAGGAAGAAAGAAAGTTTAAAATAAACATTAAGGAATATTTATTTTTTATCGTCTGTACCGTTCCATCGCAGAGCACACACACACACACTCACACACTCATTCACACACTATGGACAATTTGGGAACACCAGTGAGCCTAACCTGCATGACTTTGGACACAGAGACGGGGAATCGAACGCAGACCCTGGAGGTGCAAGGCAACAAACAGTGCTAACCGCTGGCTAAGTCGCCGTCTTTCTTTTCTTTGCAGTTAAATACAGTGGAACCTTTCCCCAGAAGAAATAATGGAAACTCAAATTATTCGTTCCACAGCCCAAAAAAATAAATACATAAAAAAAAAAAATTAACACAAAATATTAAGTAAAAGTAAAACAAATTAACCTGCATTTTACCTTTGAAAAGAATCGCGACAGAAATGTTTCTGTGTAGAGCAGAGGGACAGAGTGTGTGTGTGTGTGTGTGTGTGTGTGTGTGTGTGTGTGTGTGTGTGTGTGAAGGCGAAAGTAGGAGGCGTCTGTGTGTGTGTGTCTGTGTGTGTGTGTCTCTGTGTGTGTGTGTGTGTGTGTGTCACGGTGTCCAATGACGTGCAGGCACACAGACACAAAGACCAGGCTGCTACAATGGATCTTTAACCTCTCTAATGAGACTTGTTTTTGCTTTACACGCGCGCTGTACACACACACACGCATACAGACACAAAATAAAATATGTTTTACGCACACACACGTGGTCACAGTGTTATAGTAAACAGTAACGGATGTTGATTATACCAGTAAGAGATGCGCAATAAGACCCAGCAGGGGAGACGATTACCCACAATACAGCAGCGCAAAAAACATTGGCTCAGTTGCGATCACGTGACGCTCAGCATCAAAACAAGACGTGCTCGTCAAAATTTATTACAAATCTTTGCTCGTCTTGTGGAACACTCGCAAACCGTGTTACTCGTAATCCGAGGTTTCACTGTACCATAATTTACAGTCATTAATCTATTCATTGCTAAAATCATATTTCGTACAGTGTACTACATTATAAATGTTTTTTTATTATATCATTATTATTGTTTTTGTTATTATTATTAGAAATGTTCAGGTTACCAGAACACAGTTTTGGTCTGAGAAACAATTTAACAATTTAACAATTCCACCACCAACCAGATGTGCTCTATATTTTGAGATCAGGCGACAGCGGAGTCCGTTTGAGGCTACAGGGACCTCAATGCCATGTTCAAGAATCCAGTTTGAGATGAATTTAGCTTTGTGACACGGCCATAAAGTGGTCATAACGGGATGGACACGGTCAGGAAAATACTCAGGTAGGCTGTGGCATTTAAACCATGCTCAAGTGGTACTAAGGTTGCAAAGCGGGCAAAGAAAATCTCCCCCTTCGGCATACCTCGGTTGTAACAAGATGGTATTTGAGTTACTGTTACCAGTCTAGCCATTCTCCTCTGACCTCTGGCATCAACAAGACATTTTCACCCAGAGAACTGCCACTCACTGGATATTTTCTTTTTTCCCCACATCATTCTCTCCAAACCCTAGAGATGGTTGTACCGTACATGAAAATCCCAGTAGTTCAGCTATTTCGGAAATACTCACACCAGCCCATCTGGCACCAGCAACCATGTATTGTTGTATTCAAATCACATTTTCTCCCCATTCTGATGCCCGGTTTGAACTTCAGCAGATTGGCACGACCATGTTAACATGCAGAATGGCTGCTACTGTGTGTGATTGGCTGATTAGATATTTGCATTAACAAAAAGTTCAATAGGTTTGCCTAATGAAGTGGCCAGTGTACTGTACTAACCAGAGTGACCTACAAAAGTGACTTGAAAAGAATTATATTGAATTATATTTCTTATCCAGTTATCTGATTATATACATGTAAACATATAGTACACGAAACATTATTATTCATATTAATTTAAAGGTCTGATCTAATCACTTACAGAAAACAAAACAACTCTCAATTACTAAATTGTTGTTAATACTTGTTGCCATTAAGAGATCACGCTGCACATTGAAACATACGCTGTTATTGTTGCTGATGATTATTTAATGATCACCAAAAGCAGATTTCTATTAGATTCTGCTATACATGGAAACCCAATCAGATTTAACCGATTTGAACCACAAACACTTTGACTTGGCACTTAATTAGATGTAATCCTGTCATGCTAATAACTGACAAGGGCAAGTTCATCTGGGAAATGCATGTGGAGTGACAGACAATTTAAACATCTATATATACACAGACAGACACACCACAGGGGCACTTGGCAAAAACATCAATGCTGCGTTTGACTCAACAGGGAAATTGAGGAATTATAACAGTGCTGCAGCAGCTGGCTTGTTCCACTTGCCAGAGTTTCTTAAATACAGTTCCCTTGAGTGTTACATGCACGCACAAACACACCCCCACACCCGCAAACACACAGACCAAGACATAGATATATCCAGACAAGGTGCAGTCTGTGTGTGTGTGAGAGAGAGAGAGAGAGAGAGAGAGAGAGAGAGAGAGAGAGAGATGTTTCTTACTAATAGGCTATAAACTTGGATAAATAGGCTTTCAGTACATTTTGAAGGACACAGTATACTACACCGCATGGTGGGATGTCTCTTTTTAAAGCATTGCAGCTCCAGATGTCCTTGTTCTTGTTCTAACAGGACAATGTGAATCAGCTAAGGCTTGAGAATAGAGACTCGTACCAAACTCACATATCCAAAGTATATACACCTGCCTAATTTTGAGAAGGTTTCCCCTTCTCCAACCAAAACAGTGGTGCACTGTGTTCTATGAGAACCTGCATTAACTTTTTCAGCAATTTGAGCTACACTAGCTCTTTCACTGGATCTGTCGCTCACCACGTGCATCAATGAGCCTTGGCCACTCATAAACCTGGGACTGGACCGGTTTTCTTTCCTTAGAGCCTTTTTGGTCGATCCTGACCCCTGCAGACTGGGAGGATCCTACAAAACCTGCTGTTGGAGTTGATCTGACCCAGTCCTCTAGACATCACAACTTCACCCTCTTCAAAGTCACCTAAATACTTATGCTTGCCCATTTTTTCTGCATGGAACACATCAACTTCAGAGACAAAATGTTCACTTGCTGCCTAATACTGTATATCCCACCGACTTCTAGGTGCCATTGTAATGGGATTGTAGCTGTAGCTGCTGTGACAGGGAGAAATTGTAACAGCTAGAATTTATTTCCATATGTTCACAATTGGGATTGGGACTAAATAGCTGTAGCCATAGGAAAACCAGTTAAACCAGTTAAAACTAGCTTTTGCTAGGGTCCATAAAGATTAGACATTGGAGAAATGTATAAAAGGTCATGTGGTCTGATGTGTTCAGATTGAGCCTATTTCAGAGTGATTTGGCGCCACAGAGAAAGCAGTCTATCCATCCAAAGTGCTTTCTTCTCAGTGAAGCTCGCCTAGCCACGACCACAAGACCTCTACACTTAATGTACTACTGTATGCCAGCTGGAGCCATGCCCCTGCCTTCGGCGAGCCATGAGACTTCAGAGAGTGTGTCTGATACTTCAGAAGTAACTCAATGCACTGTACAGTATGTTTTGGGGAACTTGGTGTCCATGCCTCACTTCACCTTGTTAAACCATTACACTTACTTATGAGTGGCAGAAAAGACAAGAATCAAGGAACAGCATCCACTTTATTTTGGCTGATCTACAGTACTTTAACCTGTTTGGTAGGTGCACAGGTGGCTCGATTCCCAGCCAATGCCCAAACCCCAGCCACTGGATGCAGTGCCGGTCCCATGCCCGGATAAAATGGCAGGGATGCATCAGAAAGATGGTGCCGAGAAAACCTGTGCCAAGCTGGTGTTTGCGGACCGGATGGTCTGCTGTGGTGACCCCTTGCCGGGAGCAGCCGAAAGACCACCTACTTACTTTGACCTGTTGGTTGTACCTATTAAATGCATCTACCAAGCAAACACAGAATGTTACTATTACAAGATCAGTGCAACGGAGTACAATATTAAGCAATATTAAATGACATTAAAAAAAATGTCTTGATTTTAAATAGCCACTTCAACACCCATTGCCTTATTCAAAAGTGTATTATTTTCTTTGTTTTTCTTTCATGATGCTGAACAAAAGAAAGAGCCGTTCATTTTCAAATGCTTTCTCTGCCTGCCTCCATAATTCTCAGTGAAATCTAAGCAAACACAAAGAGATAAGTCAATTTGTGTGCCAGTGGTCTTTTTCTAAAATAGGTAATCTAAACAGTGCAACCTTTCAGTGTGTATGCGTTTTAAATAAATCTGTCATTACCAAGATTACATTGTGTGACTCATCCAGATAGTTAGCTAAGTACAGTAATTGGTAACTCATGAGAAGTCAAGCATTACTACTGTACACCACAAGTCAATACAGTACAACATCACCAGCAATACAGGCTGGAGCTAGAAATCACTTCTAAATCATATGATATATACTGTAATACTCATCCATCCATCTATCCATCTAGGAACCTCTGTAGTCCAATTAGGCACCGTGGAGGCCTGTGGTCACCATTGTATTTATTTCTATTTTTACAACTGTGCTAGGACCTCTGGTCAACATTCACACACTACAGATAGTTGGGAAATCCAACCAGCCTAATCTGCATGTTTTTGGACTGTGTAAGGAAACACATCAAGCACGTGGAGAACATGCACACCCGGAGAGCTACATCTATAACCTACAGTAAGCTGAATAGTGTTTGAGGAACCATTATGAGCAAGAATCTTCATTATGTCCCCTGGCAGTATAAAAAGAGGTGTTAAAGCACCATATGGCCCTGGGAACATAAGGTTTCCTGAGCCTGTCAGTCGAGCAGCTCTGTGATAGAAGTCTGCCACTAAACATGCTTTTCAGCAAGTTCCTCCTTTCTAGGACCAGATTCAGCAAGACAAGCTTAACGGCAACCACAGACCCAGCTCTCCCAACTACCTCGTTCAATCGTGCGGTGTCCATCCACAACACACTACAGCGTAGAAGAGAAAGTACAGTCTCCCTATTAAAAGTAAAGTATGACTGCTCTCGGATTCTGTTATTTTACAGCGAGTCGGATCTTGACAGAGATCATTAACAGAAACGACTCACCTGCGTATTGACTGCTCATGATGATGTTCATTACTGTCAGACTCATTAAATGACCACATATTAACAGATCTGTACCCAGAATGACATAAGAGGCGTTTCCATGAGTAGATTAAGCAGATGTCTAATCGCAAATATAATAATATATTAAGCATAGGATTCGTGTACTTTGTCCACCACTCACAGAAACACACACACACACACTTCCTGGCCACTTCATTAGGAATGCATTAACAGTCCTGGGTTGGATTTCATTGACAGCTGCACATGTACGATGTGAATCTCCTGTTCCACCACATCCAAATGGTGCTCTATTGCATTAAGATCTAGTGGCAGTGGAGGTCGTTTGAGTACAGTGTTGAGCACAGAACATTGTCATGTTCATGAATCCAGTTTGAGATGAATTTAGCTTTGTGACACGGCACATTATCTTTTGGTCATAAAGGGATGGACACGGTCAGCAGCGATACTCAGTTAGGTTTGGCATTTAAACCATGCTCAATTGGTGCTGAAAATCCCCCCCACACCAGAACACCACCAGCACCAGCCGGAACCGTTGATCTGAGGCAGGATGGATCCATGCTTTCATGTTGTTTACGCCAAATTCTGACCTTACCATCCGATTGTCGCAGGAGAAATCAAGATTCATCAGAGCAAGAAACATTTTTCCATTTTCTTTTGTCCAATTTTGGTGAGCCCATGTGAATTGTAGACTCAGTTTCCTGTTCTTAGCTGACAGGAGTGGCACCGTCTGCTCAAAGTTCAATCTACCGGCTGCACATTTACAATAAATGGTTAGAAAAGTAACAAGTCGAGTGTAGCCGAATGTAGCGGAGCAAGAGTAGCATTTCTTCTTCATGAATTTCCTTAAATAAAAGTAAAAAGTATGGTGCAGTAAAACTACTCATAGAAGTAAATTTTTTCCAAAAAGTTACTCAAGTAAATGTAACGGAGTAAATGCTCGATACTACCCACCTCTGGTGAAAACCGCAGCAGATCAGCTGTTTCAAAAATACTCAGATCATCCCATGTGGCACCAACAACCATGCCACGTTCATAGTAACTTAAATTACTTTTCTTCCACATTCTCGGTTTGAACTTCAGCAGATTGTCTTGACAGTGTCTAGTTTGTTCTGTTAACAAGCGGTTAAACAGGTGTACCTAACGAAGTGGCTGCTGAGTGTAGTTTGTTTTACGCTCCATTGCATTACATTTGACAGCAGAGACAAAAGGTGCTCCGCTACCTCAGTCCACATTTTCCATTTTAAGGGTAAGCGATGGTCTAGACCACCTCTATTGATCAACCTGTCTCAGACACTTTAACTCAAGAAAAATATTTAAATATTAACTAGACACAAGTGCATAACACCACAACGAATGCAAAGAACATATCCTTTGTGAACACTGGCGTAATTTAATTGAATAAAAGAACAGGAGATCTTTATTTCTTTTCATCAGATCTGTTCAGTGTGCAATCAATATAACTGATGGTGTTTTCACTCATTCCTGTCAGCTTCTCAAGCTTCATACAATACTCACTCGTGACCTCGAAATAAGCTAAGACTAGTGTTAATAGAAACGTATTGAATGAAAACTGCGAGTGTGTGTGTGTGTGTGTGTGTGTGCACAGTGAGAAAACTTGATCCTGCCAAGTCCTGCACATATTAGGCTCACACGTACATCATTGTGTTTGTATGCATTTTTTTTTGTTGTTTGTTTCATAACAAACCTGGTTAATCTTATAAAGATAATTATTATGCACTTTATTAACTGATCACACTAGGGGTGTTAAGTCGGTGAACATTCCTGCAGAGGTTTGCACTTTCCCACATTGAACAGACCGGATTCAGTTAATCAGCTTGACTTAAATTAGGTTTGTTAGAGCAGAAAGAAACACAACTCTGCACTTTTCTGTCCCTGGATTTTTAATTTCACTTTGTCCCTATAATTACACTTTGCAACAAAAAATACTGTCTTCGCTTATCCCAAATTTAAAAGGAGAGCATGCTCATCCATGGAAGGTAGCCATGGAGCTATGGAGGATTAAATGCCTTGCCCAAGGATCACACAGTGGCTCTGTGTAGCTTTAAGCACAGTTCTGAGTCACTGTTGGCTCCAATTGTGTTTTCACCTTCAACTTCAACTTCATCTGTCCACAAGAGCTGAACATACTGTGAGTTATAAATAAGTATAAATGTCCAATAACAGAGAAGGAGCCTTTACTTCAAAAATAGATTGAACACTCAGTAGTATTTCCTGTCAGTTACTCGAGTAGTCATCTTTATTGTACAAAACATACCCTCTATCGCATGTTATAGATAACATTAATATATAAATCACTATATGAACATGTAATGCTCCTAAACCTAGTAAGAAACAAGCTATGTTTTGTTTAAATATAACTTTATCTTCCTGATCCAGTAGCATCAGTGTGGAGGAACAATCTTCCGGTTCTGCCAGATGAAACTGGAACTAGATTACCATCAAACACTATTGCGGAACCCAACTACTACAGACGTCCGATCCCTCTCCGCCATGTGACCACCTGTTTCTACCAACAGCAAGCAAATACTGTTGACTTTTGGCTTGTACAGCCGTGCAATCACTTAAAATGTTAAGTAACGATTAACGAACGATTTTAAGCCTATCTGTTTCTTAAATCCCACCCCCACCTCCACACAAAAAAACTTTCAAGAACGGAACAGAACTGGCACTAGTAAGCAGTGTACGGATCTATCCAATGACAAACTTCTAAGTATTGTAAGTCACTCTGGATAAGAGCGTCCTGCCAAATGCCTAAAGGTAAATGTAATTCAACTGATAACAAAACATTTAAGTTTTCTTGTATACCTACTTTAGCATGCTGGCTCGTTTCTGGCAACTGAAATAGTTCAGACCAAGCTAAATTTCGATTGTATTGCAGACAGGTACAGTAGCAGGGCATGGGCGAAAGCAGCATGCAGACTAGACGGCTCGATAAAAAATAAAAAAAATGTTTTAAGAAAACATAAGTCCAAGTGTATCCAAATTGAAGTTCTGACATTTTGATTTGAATATGATACAGATTTAAATATAACAATTTACATATTTGCTATAAAATTAGCTTTAGACACAGAAGCACATTTAAAAGAACATTTAAAAGTTAGATGTGTCTGATGAGATGATGTGTAACAGTTCTGGAATCGTTCCACCATCAGGATTGTACCCTAGGTAGAGTGATGGATTGAGTACCAATTTTGACTGAGTTGCTCGTAATGTAATAATATTTTAATGCAATACTTTCGTATATCAAATAACTCTCATTTTCAAATGACTCATGAAACATGACTACAGAATTGCATGACACAGCGCCCTTGCTGAGCTACTCGTGTAACCATGGATGTACTGTACAGTCCTGTTCAAAAGTCTTGAGATTTCTTTATATTCAATTAAATTTAATTATTTACACAAAGTAAAAGAAATAGGAACAAATGTTTCAGTGTCAGGCTGAAAAATACTTAAAGATACAATAAAAACTGTTTGTTTATGTACAGTAACAACATCAGCAGCAACCTCATTTCCCCTCTCATCTGTTCCAACCACTCAGAGTTCAGCATCATCTGTATACGAATCACCGGCCTGATCACCCGCCATCATCTGCACCTGTTTCTCACTGGTTCATGCCTTAAGTTAGATGTTTTTTTATTGTTGAATGAATCATAGGTCACTGTGTGGCTTAGCAAACGAAAAACTTTCCTCTGAAACTGCTCAGGTACTGAAACTTAACTAAGAGCCAAAAAATAAAAAATAAATGGTAGACAAAAACAGTCCTTCAGGAATCCTAGAGAACTATTCCTCAAGACTACATTAAAAATACAAGAAAGCCTGTCTCTTTGGAAGTGAAATGTGAAGAAATGACGGCAGGCTCAAGACTTTCGCACAGTACAGCACGCTCATTGCAGAATACCCGTTAGGGAAGGAGACCTAAAAAGACTCGATCCATCCACTGGTTTGCCTTAGGGTGGCATCTCACAAACTTTTGCTCCCTATCTGAGTCTTGATGCTCATGTACCATTAAAGATGGGGCTTAGTAGACCAGTAGAGGACAAAATGAACTAAAGCGCCACTGAAGAAATAGCAGGGTGCAGTTACGCTTCATCAGGCATTGCCAGGGGCAAGTTTCCAGCAAGAAAGTATCTGTCTGTGTAAGCAAAATTAGGGATTCCCTGGGGCGGGGAGGGTGTCTATTTGTCTGTTCTAACTCCACAGAACGTTAGGTTAAAGCACGCTTTGTGTCGCCTGCATGCATCATTAAGACACAAGAACCGATCGTAGCTGGTTTTTGCAATAATATTTCTTCTTATTTTAGATATATATATAAAAAAATACCAAAAAACGTCAATCTCATCTCATTTCAAGCAAGAAAAAAAATTTGGATTGCAATCAAATCTCTACACCATTAATGCTGTGAGCAGGCCATTGAGTGGAAAGATAACATTAAATTACACGTCTCCTTAACCTCTGAAAATCGCTTGGTTGTCGACCAGTTAAAAAGCACAGAGTGCTCGAACGTGTTTAGAGCGGCAGAAAAATATTCGAGCGTGACGGTTTAAACGGGGCACTTAATTCTATATATTATCGACCAGCCGGCTGTGTGTGGGCGGCGGGCTCGGTATAGAACCGTCTTATGACCTCGGACAAATTTTCAGCATCAGAGCGATGCTGAAAATAAACCCGAGCCGAAGAGAAAGTGCCGGTGCTTGCATACGGCTCTTTGGTACCGTCAACGTAATGGCGTGACAGTTTGGTGGTAAAATAGAAACCAAGCGAAGGAGGTTGCCTGATTCACATGCACGAGTTTGTAACCTTCGTGGTTCCACTAAGAGGTTGGAGGCAGTTAAAAGGAAAGGATGGTGATTCACCATGTTAGTCAATATTTATATCATGCCCAGAAAACGGGTCATCTTAGCATATGGAAGTGAAACATTTGCAGATTTTTACGATGAAGGAACGTCTAAGAAATGTCGCGCAATATATATATATATATGTATAAGCCTTACACCACACAGGGACACTTCCTACACCCCGGATCGCACATGAGGAAAAAAAGTTAAAGGAAATATGAGAAAGGAAAGACGTGCAGTGATGGTTATGTAAATAGATAGAGTATGTAAGAACAGTAGATCAGCTTACAGACATCTGAAGCATCTGATAAGAGCATGAGAGCTGATTTTCTTCTCGGAAATCAGTTTTCCTCGTTACGACTGAAGCTTTCACCTGGATGATTAGGTTTTATGTGAGCTTAATAAGAAACAAATTAAAAAGATGTGCTTTATAATAAAGGAATGCGTGTGTACAGACATGAAGCTGTAACTTTAAGTTTTCCATCACGGCAAAGCTCCGGCTGATGGCTGGATGGATGATTGGGCAGAGAGCGTGTGAGCAGACAGGAAGACTCGTGTGTGCGTGTTCAGAATTAGCATTAGCATTAGCAGTTCGATATGGATGAGCTGCAGACAGAGTGACACGGATGAAAATAACCACTCACACACACACACACACACACACACTGCATTCATTCTGCTCCACATACATTCGACAATTTCTATGCATCTCGTTCTCCCTGCCTTTCTCTCTCTCTCTCTCTCTCTCTCTCTTCTTTGGCAGGAGCGGGTTATTTTTGGAAGTGTGCAGAGATTGGGGAGGAATTATTGCAGAGCCGGGACGTGCCTGGAAAACGCAGCGGAGAGAAGAGAGCGAGGGGGGGGGGGGGGGGGTTGAGGAGGAACAGGAGGGGGCGCAGTGTGT
>JAQMYK010000038.1:32406572-32418625 GCA_030014345.1 Clarias buthupogon | reverse complement strand
GGGGGGGGGGGGTTGAGGAGGAAGAGGAGTGGGAGCAGTGTGTGTGTGTGGCAGCGGAGGTGTGGAACGAGGGATTGCTCACTCATTCGTCATCACCGTGGCGTGCAGGAAAGCAGGAGGCAGAGCGGGGTGCATTGCAGCATGGCAACAATGACGCGCACACGACCACACACACACAACACAAAAACCTCACATTCACACACAGGAGTGGCTACAAAGTACATATTGATCATACCTTTTCTTTTTTTTTTGTACACGTTAGCACCACTTTACTGATGCATCGCAGCAACACACACTTCTGTTGGAGGTCAGAGGTCGAGTTAAGATCCGTTTAATCGTTTAACCGCATGAACAATACTCTCTCGACCATTTGAAGATGAAGCTTAACACACGAACGCTTTTGATAAACTGAGCAGAGAGGATTTGTCGTGTTCTTCATAATCTCCCGGCGCGCCACACACTGCCGGAGTGCTCCAGTGACCTTGATAAGAAATCTTTGATAAGCTCGCTCCCTGATGCAGCGTGACAAACTTCTTGGTAGGAAAGCTATTTCCGATTGTGAGAGGGTGGTTGGTGAGAGGCATGTTTACAGAAGATGAAATATCAACCTTTTGAATATTCAACCTTATAAGACGTAAAGATAAGAGGAGGTCTGGAGGAGTCTTCCGCTGTGTGCTTTTATTTCATAGGCAACTATTTAATAATTCATTTTGAGCATTGCTAATTTCACAAGTCTGATTAGTGTTGATCCATTTTCGAGAAAAAAAAAGCCCTGAATGTAATTCTGGCTGTAAAGCATGAAACAAGCATAAAACAGTTTATAATAATATGTTTGCTGGAATATGTTACTGCTTCTATAGTAACAACTTACACAGAGATGTGCAAGTCAGGGAAGCGTTTAAGACTAATTCAAGGCTAATAATAAATATTACATTATGTACAGTCAGCCCTCTTATGTTTAATTTTTAATACAATTTTAACGTCACTTAGTCGGAGGTGGGCAAAATATCCAAATCCTTTACCTGAGTATACCCTTAAAATAGTGGGCTAATGCAACAGAAGTCTCGCATTTACAACTGTGCTTGAGCAAGTTGTACTTTAAATTTACGTAATTTAAGTATCAAAAGTACTGCTCACCGTAGCCTTAATGACATCTCTCTCTCTCTCTGTATAATAGGAGTTCAAATACCACAGTATGTACCACACTGGTTATGATACATGTAGAAATGTAGTGAAGTAGAAAGTACAGAAATTTGTTGCGGGATGTAGTGGAGCTAAAATAAAATGTATCTAGTAAAAAAATTACTCAAGGCAAGTTCAAGCAGTCAAGCACAATAACACAGTAAAATGCCATTAGCCTGGTAATACGGTATGCGCCAAAATATACAGCATTTCAGACGCGCGTGTGCATTTGTCGAGGGGGTTCTCAGTAGTGAAAAGGAAGTTGTGTTGTGCAGATTGTTGTTGGAAAATGGGTCTCTTGATGGAGGAAAAAGTATTCATACTGTAGCTGAGTATTATTTCTACTCATACGGAAGTGATTGTGAAGGCAGAACAGTTCCTTCCCATACCCGTCCCGTTCCCCCGATCTTACACCACCTGATGCCTACTGGTGGGGAATGTTAAAGGAGAGTGTGTTCAACTGTGAAGATTCGCCTAGAATCAGTTCCTGCATTACACAATCAAATCATCTCCTTTTGCAGGAATCTGCAGCAATCTTTTTTACAGGAATCCGGGTTGAGAATCTGCATGAACGATACGAAAATCACTGTCTACAGCGAGGCGATGCACACACTTACATTACGCATACCATGGTACATCAACATGATAATAGTGTGTATGTTAGTTTCTTTCAGGAGAAATAAACTCACATATGACAACAAGGTATTATTGTTTGTCTTTTCATTTCAGTACTGTATATTATTGCGCATACTGTGTCTTTACAAGCCTTGTTTGTTTATTTTTTAGATATATAATTTGTGAACTGGTTACTGTAACAGTCCAATTTTTTTCCTTTGGTGTTAAAAAAAAGCACTTTAGCTATCTGCCTGTCTGTCTGTCCATCTGTCTGTCTATCATTGTCATGTTATTTAATAAACACAAACATCTGGAGATTTCAGTTCTAAAATGATCAGAGCTCCTAACCCAAGTCAAAACCATCATCCAAATCCATTAAATTCTGATCTTTGAATAAGCCATTCTTTGTGTTGGTAAATTCTATTTTGTGATATTGGAAATAGTTTGTTTTTCTGCTGTTTTCTCTAACAGCACACCCCAGCATGTTTTATTCCCTACAGACCCCTCGACTACCGTGTCAACTGGTTGAAAACTTTCCAGTGAAAGCCGATGCATCAAGCTAACTAGTACATCCTGGTTTGTAAATGTGCACCATTTTAATCACATTACAGCATGACACATTGAGAAATTCATAAGTGAGTCTAATTAGCTAAGCGTCATCTCCGCAGTCTGGACGCGTTTGAGTTTTAAGTGTACAGTGTGGTTAATGAGGCTGATTTAAATTAAAAATCAAGAGATTATACGATTTCTGTACCGTTTTCCTGCAGGTCTAAATCTATTATATCAGATTTTTATAAAACGTTAAAGAAAGTGTGAATATTTACTTCAAGTCCAACTCTATAACCCTCTGCATTGACTTTAAAATGAACTGAGAAAACTCTTTGCTTTAGCTGCTGTGTGCCAAACCACCCAATGTTTACATACCAACATCTGCCCCAAAAGAGCCTTTACGTTATTTATCAGCCACAACCGTGAAGTCAATGATGTCTGTTTGGTTGCTTAAAATAGGGCCATCAAACAGAAGTTTAGTCTGCAAAGCTCTGATAAATAAGTAGCAAAAAAAATGTCTATTAGAGGACTGAAGCGTGGTTTAAAATAAATAAATAAATAAATAAATAAATGTTTCTCCAGCATATTTGTCTTTCATCACACAAAAAGCCTCTCTCAAGAACACCAACTCTGAATTCTAAAGACATAATCCGTGCCTCGCATGATCGAGTCAAGCATTGGCCTGCACTTCCTAATCGCAACAATTTGGAATCGTCTTTGCGACTTTGCGTGACGCTAAAATGTGATTTGGAGTAAAAAGCTCAAGTTATATTTAGTTATATTTGTTACACTCCAGGGCCCGTATTCACAAAGCTTCTAAGAATTCTCTGAGAGAGCTCCTATCTTAGCTTAAAAATTCTTAGCTGGGAGTCCTAGACTAAAAGTGATTTAGGAAACTTCTCAGAGCAGCTCTGAGTAAGGAAAGCACTAAACCCTTTATCTTAGTGAGGAGGTGTGGTTGACCTCGTTTGTAGGGATGATGCAGCAATTCAAGGACTGTGATTGGTTGATAAAAAAAAAAAAAAAACCTCTGACCTCTGTAAAGGTCTTGAAATGGTCTCTTTGTGAAAATAGAACATATGATAATAGAATATACAGTGAAACTGTAATGTTTGTACATTAAGAAATTGTATAATCATGACTACAGGCTTCTTTATGCAAAGTTTCTGTTATAGGCTAAATATCTTAAAGTTAATTAAATAAGCCAAATGTTGAAAATGTGTCTACTTTTGAAGCAACAAATTTCCATTGAGTAGTTACTATATTTATGTTCTTATATGATTTTATTACTTGTAATCCATTTTAGATTGATGGGAGCAAAATGGCTCAGTTTTTACCAATTTACATGATTACAGGACAGTTTATTTAAGTTGCACTTTTGAATGGTATGTAGTCAGCAATCCAAGAGAGATGGAAGGAAGTAAAACAACAAGAAAACCAAATTGGACAGAAGAGCAGTGTTTACTTTTAGCTTTACATTCAATGTTTGGAGAATATTTCTTCTTTCGGCCATTTTGTCTTCTGCTATAGAAACTCTTAAGCTTCTTAAAAGTCCTCCTCTCTACTCTTAACAATTTTTAACGTAGGAGCTGTTTTTAGGGCTAAGATATTTTGTGAATCATTTTTATCTTCACTAAGATTCAGTCCTAAATTTAAGGAGAAATTCTAAGATAATGTCATAATTCTAAGAATTTTCTTCACTAGGAGCAACTTTTAGGCTTAAGATGCTTTGTGATCACGGGCCCAGGTGATCACTCCAGCAAAAACTTCTTTCTGAAAACTTCATCCCATACTTTTCCATTGAGTGAGTTGGGATCTGCTGCTACACAAAAAAAAAAAAAGGCCAAGGAAGTAAAATTCCAATCCGGGTCGTATTTAAAGGCTCTGCTTATGTATTCAGTGTGTATACGTGTGAAGCCATGTGGGGAATGCAAAGTGCTGGGGAAAAGCACATGAGACGGTGGCTTCTGCAATTAAAACTGACATCAAAATCTGGTGCCTGACCTTTCAGTGACAGAACTTTGTCTGATGGATTCAGAGGGCGCATAAATTTTAAGAAAATGTGTTTTCCGCTTGTCCGATATTCCCATTTCTACCATGTTGGTTTTTTTTTCAGCCTCGCTGCCTCTCACGATGGCAAATTACAGCTTTTAATTTGTCTTTCTGTTGTAAAACTTCTAATGACAAGAAAAGCCCATGAGACCCACCAGTCTTCTTAAGCGCTCGTCGCCGCCGTCGTGTTCTAGTAAGAAATTTAACCAGCCAATTACTCGGATTCCATCTTGCTCTCCAAATTCTTAAGTCTACATGTCTTTGTGCGTCTTTCATCTGTCAATTAAATCCACATCCACATCCAAAGTACAATCCTACACCGAATCCACTTCTTTGCAAAAAGCAGGGAACAGTTCGTAACGAGTTTAATGATAAACAAGGCCGTTTTGCCGTAGGCGCCTTCTAGGACTTCAAATGAACTACCAGGTGAGGAGACATTAGGACGGGGAGCTGACACCCCGCAGGCACAAAGGTACAAGGCAGACGAACCAAAACCTGAACTATGGGGGGTCGAACTTGAAAGAACAAGCTTACTCACATTTAAAAAGGAGTAAGCGTATAGCTCAGTCTGGCAGAGACTTTCTTAGCCGTAGACTTTCTTAGACTAAACGTAATGAGTTATAACGTCAAAAAGTCCACCTGGAATTTTTAGTAAAGCTTTCATCTAAGTTCAGGTTTTAACTTTTATCTGGCTAGTGTGTCCTCTCTAGAATGTATAGACTTGAATAGCAGAGTAAAAAAATATGTATATGTATGTGCTTGTATTTCCTTAACTGTCTAGGCCACGGTTTCATTTTATATATTTTTGTGATATAGACCACTCTAAAGCAAACTGCAAACTTTGGAGTAGTCTATATCACAAGAGATGTCATAAGCTGAACAGTAAAGAACCCCAGGGAAGCGCCACCATGCCATCATAATGAAGTACCGCTCTGTTTCAGTGGCAAGACTTTGATTGATGAACGTTACATTAATAACTTCTCCATTTGCATCACTAGTGTTGTTAGAGGTACAAAAAAGTAAAAAAAAGAGTTGAAGACAAAAGGACTACACTCTTGAGATTTGGAGCACCATAGAATGAAGGTCTGACCAACAGCTAGTACATTATATACCATTTTAAACAACTACTGACATGATAGTAGGTGAAGCTCAGTTGATATACTGTACACTCTATATCCTATACTGTACAGTACTGTGCAAAAGTCTTGAGCCCCCCCATTACATCATATTTAATCAAAACAAATGGTTCACCATGACAACTTAAAAATTTAATGTTTATGTAACAACCTCATTTCCTCTCTCGTCTGTTCCAACCACTCAGCATGCAGCGTCACCAGTATACTAATCATCTTTCTGATCATCGGTCATCATCTGCACCTGTTTCTCACTTTCCCCACAATGTTTTGTTGTTTCCTTTTATGATTGAATGATTCATAGGTCACTGTGTGGCTTAACAAGCAAAAAACCTTCCTCTGAATCTGCTCAGGTACAAGGACTGGACTGAAAATGAAAGTCAAAAAAGTGCTTCAAAAGCCCTTCATGAACTAAGTTCTGGCTTTTAGATTCAAAATATGAAGAAATAAGGGTTTAGCTCACGACTTTTACACAATACAGTATAGGCACAGAGACTTTAGCGTATTATAATGCTGATGTGGAAGAAGATGATGATGATGAAGATGTTGCTGGTTAGGACTATAAACAGCTAATATTCTGATTTACATGCGAAAAGATGAAAAAGAAAATCTATTTAATCTGAAAAGTATTATATTTTAGAGAAGCATATTTAGGCATTTAAGGACAAGTATAGCAAAACGCATTACCGTTAAATGTTCTAATTATGTCTGTGTAAAAGAATGGTTAAAATAAAACTTAATTTAGACAAAATCTGAATATTAACTATTCATTTACACTGGTCGATTTTACAGTACATGCACTTTACAAACAGTTTGCACATTCATGTCTAGCTCCTTGTTTTATATTCTTATTGCATTCTGAACTGCTATTTTTAAACGTCTCACTGCCCTTATTAGGTGTAATTACACACATGCATGGCTAGTTTCAATTTTACTCATCCACGAATCTCTTGAGTTTGGCTATGCTACAGATTATAGATTACACACAAAACCATTACTGCAATATTTTTTGCTTGCATGCTTTATTTATTACATTAAAAACACACCAAATTTGTTTAAGGTCTTGTTTATGATCTTAATAAGAAATGGTCAAAGCTGAGAGAATAAAGCACAAGTAGAGTTTAAAGATGATAATTTAAATTTAAAAAGAAAAAGCTCAAAATCTGCTCTTTAAAATGTTCTAGGAAGTTTTAATAGTTCTCTGGCTATGACTGCATTGTTTATAAGCATCACACACTTGTAAATTGCCCTAAGGTCAATCCTGCCTCTCCTCCATGGCATGCCCTTGAGCAGTTGGCTCCTACAGAGAAGATGACATAAGGTTTTTCATCATGTAACCTTTCACACCCTGCAATCAACACCCACTGCCGATGGGGCACCAACAGGCCATGCAGTGAGAGAGTTCTAACTGGACAACAAACAGAAAAAGGGCAGAATGAGGTTAGAGGCAGAAATAATGAAGATACAAGCAGGAATTTTTACTTTTAGATGCTCACACATCACAGATACTGCATTATGTGAGAATGTATTATGTGCATATATGTATTTTATCATTTACACATACCCTACTCACCCTCCTTAGGGACTTAACCTTATTCCTCTAATCTTAACAGTTAATAGGTATTGCTTCTTAACATACTATGTATTGTTTCATCTCTCTTTCTTTTTTTAATAGAATAATCGCCATAGAAAATATCAAATGAACACTTTTTTTTTTTTAGCAAAACAACCTCTTAGTTGTTGTCAATTGTCCTGGCCTACTGGGTTCCCTAAGTTTTTGGTCCAGCATTGTTTTGTTTTTTTATTGCAGGTCCCATTTGTGCAATATTCTGCACCTCTTAGACAGTATGGAACCACATTCAGGATCTAACTTAATCCTCTTTTCTCTAGCTTCAAGGACACTGACCACCACAGACACTACTTAAGTCTTGGTACCCCAAATCCTGCTGATCCTGATCTCAGGGCACTTATATTTGGTCAGCTTTTCAGCCTTTTTGAGCACTGTAGGAGCTTTTAGTGAGGCAGACAAAAGACAGACACTGGAAAACCAACTCAGGTGAAAAATGTTCCCTTTCGGTTTGCTCTTTTGAAGGACAAAGAGGATGGAGAGTAGAGGTGATTAAGAAGGGCTCCGTGCCGAGAGAGAAGATGCAGGTGCTTGGCAATTGGAGACTGATCACTGGGGGCAGCAATGAGAGGTTAATGGAAGCTTACAGCTGCATTGGCTTTGGGACCCAGACTTGGTGACTTGATGGCAGCAGAGGAGAAGAGGGATTCAGTGTGCCCCTGTCTATGGAGCAACACCTTCAAGGTGCTTACTCATTCGTTTGCAGGGACAGCTAACTTTTTTCTGCTACTGGCTCCTTCAGGAAGGTAAGTGGTTATCTCTCACAGCCGAAATTAATTTCCTAGCCTCACAACAAAGCCACATACTGCTTGGCCGTCCATAACATTCTTGGTGCAGAAAGGGAAGTGTGTGGTTATTTGTAGTTATTGTCAACTGGTAACACTACATTGATCAACAGGCACTGTTTCTCCGTCTTGTAATGAAACACCAAATCCAGGCAGTTGATGCTATTGTCTGGGATGCCAAGCCATACCATGGGTGCACTTCAGTTGACCAGTGGGTTATCTAGACTCTGGTGGAACTGGCCATGCTGTGGCTTTCTTTTGTGCTGCTCATTCTTCTTAGCTTCTAAGTCTGAATCTAAAGATTTGCTTAAAGGTACTGCTGAAACAATAGGAAACTTTTTGACTCCAACTTGTTTGCCAATCATTAAGGAATCCACTCCATGTTTATCGAACACTTTTGCTTCTCGCTATCATGGTACTTTATTTGCTTTGTGCTTGGTCGGCCATCAGCCGAGGTGCATCTATTTCTCATACAGTATAAGCTGGATGCCCTGGTTTTCATAACAGAGAGCAGCTACTGGTGTCGCCTAGTAGGACCACAAGCCGGTAGAGCTTGGACTTTAACTTCTTTTTATTTTTCTTTGACTTCTTCTTATTATTATTTCTACAAGGGGATATCAAAAGATTTTGAGCTTTTCACTTTTCACAGATACCTTGAACTCTGGCAATAGAATTTACTATTGATGGTCTGACACCCGGGGATAAATTCTCAATCCACAAAGCTGCAAATGTCGAAAAATACGATGAGCATGCACTTGCCATGCGGAAGGCCCAGGTTCGATTCCCAGCCTGTGCCAAGCTTGTTGTGCGGATCGGATGGTCCGCTGTGGCGACCCCTTGCCGAGAGCAGCCGAAAGACAAATAACATATTTTTAAAATTATAAATTGCTTATTTAATGGCTAAGTAAGGAATGCATCTATTATTAGAAAACAATTTTTTTTAAAAGAGGCAGTGTATTAAAACCGTGTTCCCAATTGATTATTTTATAACAGCAGCACATCCTAGAGGGTTTTGTTAATCCACAGCAATTATGATTTTCATTCATTTATTAAATACTGATCAATTATTTTATCATTTATACATTGTACATTTACAGTTATGTTGTATACACTTCACTCAAATCACACTCCTCATTTTTCAGTCTTATCTGTCAATATATACTGTAGCTCTATTCACAGGTCTTTTTATGCTATCGTTTACTCAAACCATTTATTTGCAGGGTCAAAGTTCAACAGAAAATCAATCACCACTTAGGTAGAAGGAAATGACAGGTACTCAATCTCATTACTAACCAAACATATTGATCTGATGTGTTCATTATGGGATTTTTTTTACTACGATACAGCAAACACAAATCTAACACAACTATTGGACTGTTATTCGTTTAATATCCTAACTGTTATAACCGCAGCAGTGACTAGGTGAACCATCCTGTCTCTGCTTTTATAAAGCACATGATTTTTTCCACCTCAGCCACCTGTTGTGCATCTCAATTGCTGAACACTATGTAGATGACAGGGATTTTCTCCCCTGTGTAGGTTGTAATGAATGGAAATAGCAAGTCTGTGTGAGACTGCCTGTGTGCGTGTGTGTGTGTTAGTGCACGGGTATATTTGCGTAAGACGATATTATAGATATTAGATAAATAAATTGGTCTAGTCATTTCTTCATCGAGAGATTACACGAGAAGACGGAGGAAATGTTTGTGGAAGGTAAAATCAATGCCGATTCAATTCTCGCTCCCGTCTAATCTCTTGACTCATTGCTTTAATGTTTCCTGATGAATAGAACTGTATCACCGCTGTGGCAAAGAAGCATGTTTGTATCATTAACTGCTGATGTTCCAAGCAAAAACGTGATCGCCAGGATAACATGAATAAAGTGTGGTGCAAGTGGGTCAACGAGAAATGACTAGACCAATTTAAAGATGTTCAAATGGATGCACACAATTGTACATCTTACCAGGATTAATGAACGAGTACAGTTTCTTAATGAGGTTCTGTTTTTTAATGCTTAATGCAGCTGCACACAGTGATTACGGGGTCCAAGCACTGATTGTGAGCTCTAATCAACAGTGTCTCAGTGTAGCAGGAAAAACAAGCTTTATACCCAAAATATACCAAGATAGATAAAAGAATTTATGCAGGGGTGACAGTTAATTTGTAAATTGAGAAGAACGCTCAGGTACATGACAACTTAATGTGACTTGTCAAATAATAACACGACCTGTAGCATTAATATTCATTACCGAAGAAATGCTCAAAATGAAAAGTCAAATTAATATGGACAAAAAAAACTTATTATTTGATGGATTAATTTAGAAAAGTGTACAAGTTCTTTGCAGTGGTGGGCAAAGTACACGCATTCTGTACTTCAGTAAAAGCAGAGATTTCTGAGGGCAAATATTACTCAAGTAAAAGTAGAAGTCCTCCATGTACATGTGTACTTGAGTAAAAGTAAATACTCAATTAAATTTATTTAACTATCAAATTCCAGGGCTTGTATTAGCTCACCAAAAACTCTTTCTCTCTCTCACTCTCTGCTACTGAACATCCTGAAAGCTCTGCTTTTGACTTCAAACGCTACTACTGTAGGTAAGTCTCAAAGGATAGGCAAGTCACCTAAAGTAGACGTGTGCCATCTGCCACTGACTCTTCACTTGTTAATAAAGGTTCTTTAAAGATTTAGTCAAATTATTATAAAGGGTTTAAGAGGAAACCATTAGGAATAGAATCAAAGTGTGAATGACAACACTGAGATGGATAGTGGACCCTATTTGTCACCTACGGTATGCTTTTCAAGCAAGTGACATGAAAACAAGGCATGTCTAGTAAATATAAAACACATCAATAGCAATCTTTTGACCAGAAATATAAGTGTGCAGATAAATAAGTCGATAGCAGTGCAAACGTTCACGGCTATGCTGCATGATAATGATGTAACCCTTGAGAAATATTCCTCCACCATATGCATTCATTCCTGAGATCAAAATCAATATCAATCTAAATAGATACACAATTTAATGCATAGTTTGAACGCATACAGATCCTCTTAGTTCTTAGATCAAGGCATATTTCCATTCCTATTCTTATATTCAGATGCCTATAAATCTACTCCACTTTATCAACAGGTTCCATGCCATCATCTCCAACCTCTCAAGGACATTTGATGAGGCACTTTCAGCAATTGCTTTAAAAACCGCCGCCCACTTCAGTGTGATTGCAGGAACTTTGTCCTCTAAAGCGACCCTCAAGAACAGACTACTAGAGCAACCTTTATATGTTTTGCAGTGAAAGGTTTTACAGCATGATCCATCTGTCTCTCCACACTTCCTCTTCGCAGACAGAGAAGGAGTGCTTTGAGCTCCATAAACAGCGGTAGGTAGAAATCCTAAGGCATAAAAGCCTGGCTGAGCTTTCAGCAGAATGACAGAGAGTGCGTACTGTGTGATCCGAAGCCTGAGACAGAACACAGAAAGAAGAAAAACAATCATCATTGACTATGCAGCAGTGCGATAAGGACAGGCGAGAAGACAGATGTTTGGGCATCAGAGACTGGAGGAGGATTAGAGGAACGGCGGAGGAAAAGGTGACGTGGAAAACGAGGAGAGGAAAGATGAAGTGGAATAATTGCCAAGCAAACAGAGGCGGCCTTCATTTAGATCCATGAACAACATCCATCTCTGTCCTGATGATCGGTCCTTAGGAGCCAAAGTCATAAACAGCTCGTCAGGTTTTTCTTTTTTCTCATTCTCATTATGATTGATAATTAACAATCTATCAAAAGGTCACTGATTACTCATATAGAAAAGAGTTGCAGGCTCAATGCTCTGCAGCTCATATCATCATTTCTCAAATGGGAATAAAACAAAAGGCAGGAAAAAAGGGATTTTGTAACTAGAACACTGATCTGAAATTTATGTTTGCTTTGTAAGAACACATTTTTTTAACTATTAAAATTTTGTGTTAAAACATATTTATTTATAAGACAGCTTGGACAAATCCAACTCTAAAACCCCATGTCATGTTCCCACTTCTTCTTCTTTGTCTTTCGGCTGTTCCCTTTCAGGGGTCGCCACAGTGAATCATCTGCCTCCATCTAACCCTATC
>JAQMYK010000038.1:32329690-32340238 GCA_030014345.1 Clarias buthupogon | reverse complement strand
GTGTGTGTGTGTGTGTGAGAGAGAGAAGTGAGCAGAGATGCTCTGATGGGTTTGTAATCAGTGAGCTTCTTTACACTTACACACACACACAAGGACGACTGCGCGCGCTTGGAAACGCAACTCGGACCCGCGATGATCCTCTCCACGGTTTGCGTTCTCTTTCCTCTGCTGGGTGAGTTGCACCTTTTTCCCATCACATGTATAGCAAAATCTAAAAACTTTTTTTCTTTGCATTTACTTATTTTATTTTATTCAACTTAAAATACGGATTTCTCATATTTCCCTGCATGCACGACACAGTATAAGGTAGTTAACTGGGACCTAAAGTTAAAGATTAAAGATTCCTTCTGTAATACCAGCAACATTGCTTGTTTTCCAAGACTCTCAACTCAACCTCACTAGGTTAGGCTCTTTTTTCCCCTGCAGCCTGAAAAACATAAATAATCATCTTTGTTTTAATCTTTAAAGCAGTATGCATGTGTTTCACAGACCATATTTACTGTACATGCATGCATGGTACAAGATCAGGTGTTAAACTGTAACCTGAAGTTAAAGATTAAAGATTCCTTTTATAATACCAGTAAAAAAATCAGTATCTTTGAAAATAAATCACATATGAGTCAAAACAACATGTGCTTGCTCTCCAAGACTCCCAAGACAACCTCACTAGGTTAGGCTCTTTTTTTCGCCTGCAGCCTGAACAAGAGAAATAATAATCTATGTATATGTATGATTTAATCTTCAAAGCAGTATGCATGTGTTTCATTCTCTCAACATAACTCTTAAGAATATGGCTGAGAACTTACTTAAAAAAAATAAAACCTCCAGAGAAGGATCATTACATATTCTGCTGAATTAGAATTAAATTAAATTAAGTTGTTTAAGTCGTAAATGGTGGAGTTAAGAATAACATGTTTCCATGCACAGACGTCCTGCTGTCTGCGGAAAAGTCTGTGTTTGCTGCAGCGAGCCGGATGGACTGCGTCGGTGCCAGCGAGCTGTGCTTAAAGGAGCCCGGCTGCAGCACCAAGTATCGGACTATGAGGCAGTGCATAACGGGGCAAGAGGGCAACATCAGTGTCGAGGGGAGGGACGAGTGCCGCAGCGCTCTGGAAGCGCTTAAGCAGAGCCCGCTGTACAACTGCAGGTGCAAAAGAGGCATGAAGAAGGAGAAGAACTGCCTACGCATCTATTGGGGACTCTATCAACATTTAAAAGGTGCGCACATCAACACGGATCACTCTGACTTCATTACAGATACTTACAGACCAATCTATAGGTAATGATAAAGCACCATATAAGACAATATATCATTACGTTATGATAACATTATTATCATTCCGGTAACGTTAGCGCGCTATAGATTACGTATTGAAGATCACTACAGAGCACAAGCAAGTCATTATAGATCCACATCGAACACTATAGACACTAAAGGACAAAATAGATTACTGTAGATCATTTTACTACACTTTATATCATTGCAGATCACTAAAGAGTCCAAGAGATCACTACGGATCACACTCAATCACCATAGATAACACATACATATCACTATAGATCACAAAGGATCACTAGAGATAAGGTAATGATAGAGCACCATATGATTATGGATCACCACAGAGTGCTATAGATCACCTGTGATTCATTATAGCGCCCTATAGAGCACACTGTTGATAATTTTAGTTCACTATATATCATCGTACAGTATATTATTATGGATCACTATAGAGCACGGCACATCACAATATTTAATTACATTCTAATGTAGATCACAACGGATCACTACACAGTAGATCACACGTGACATCACAAATAGAGCATGATGGATCATTCAAGGTCAGACTACTGTAGATCACCTCAGACCAGAGCAGTACAGGTCACTGTGTATCACTTTACTGTACGTAGATCTAAAGTGATCACAGTAGATTACTTTAGACCCCTACAAAGTTTTGACGTTATTGTTTTAATTAGTTTTATGATCCTTCTAATATGGTCCATTTCAGACTTCAGACAGGAAATGTAAGGTAGTAAATTGTACCTTTTCTTCCTGGCATTCTCCAGAGTACACCTTTTTGTACCTACAGTACAGTGTGCCTAGGAAGGTACATGTAGTGTATGTTTTTTAAGGTTTCTAGTTACAGATTCATGCCAGTGTATAGAAATAAATATGAACATTGCTGTTCATGAGGTAAAACAGATCATGTTTAATTGTGTTAATTGTCTTTCAATGAGCAAAGTTGATTTTAATTCCAGACATGATGAGAGTGATCATTTTTTAATTAATGAATTTAGGAAATCACAGCGACACGTCTGGGTTATATCCTGGTCACAAATGTAAGCTAGAGTTTATCACGTGAGAAGTCGTTTGATGTCTCAGCCTCTTCCACCACTGACCAGAATGCTCAACCAGGCGGAAACTGAAATAACAGCCTAAAGCAGTCCCGTAGAAAGCAAGCAAACCACAAATAAACATGGCAATTCAAGTCACGGAACTTCAAACACAGCGTTGCGTGTTTAATTCTCGCTTCTGTTTGTTCAACAGGAAATGATCTACTGGAGGAATCTCCTTACGAGCCCGTGACAAGCCGTGGATCAGATATATTTCGACTGGCCCCTATGTTTTCAGGTAGAACCGGCTGATTTTGCTCACTACTGTGCAAAGCTGTTTTAGAGACTGATCCTGACTGGGACTTAAAAATGATTATCAGGCATTCTTGTTTCCTGTTTCTTGCTTTGCAACTTCCTTTTCTGTGACTGCATGCTGTGGAACGCTGCATGAGGAGATTTTGGACTGGGGTTTATTTCACGGGTACTTCATTACTAACGATGTGGAATGCTGGAGCCTGTGTGTGTGTGTTTGTGTGTGTGTGTGTGTGTGTGTGTGCTGTTTCTGATGTTGCTATTCACGATCAGCCTCTGGGTGGCAATGGTGCTCTCTGTTTCACAAGCAGATGAGCGGCGTAGCAGATGGTGGAAGCATAAGGGTTCACGGAACCGAGTGAAGTCAAACGTTTCCAGTTGCTCATCTCAAGTAGACTGAATGTTACACTTTAGTCAGAGAGACTTGTGCGATATAAAGTTTCAAACTCTCTAAGTCTTAAAGAGAGTGGTGTATTTAAGGAGTGTGACCTGAAATTTCTGGAAAATATCATCTGCCTTGTGTCAGACATGAGTTATAGTGCAGCAATTCACAGCATCCTGGACATCTAAAGACATGTATATTGTGTGTGTGAGTGAGTTTGGTATTTGATGTTTGTTTAATTAGGGCCACAAGGAAAGCTGGCGGTATGAATAGAGTTCGAGTACGATTTAATTGTTTATGCAAGTTAATGCAAGTTAATGAATTTTGTTGGTCGATTTGATTCGTTGATTTTATGGTCCAGTTTTGAATTCGCAATCAAGTCACACTTTTTAAAACTGTTTAAGTAAACTTCCAGATGTTAAATGGTCAAAAATTGGTGAAGTATACCACAGCTGTTGCAGAAAATACTCTTGTTTTGTGAGAGTATCATTTCTTCCTCCTCCTCTTCATTTTCTTTTCTTTTTTTCTTTAGCTGTGCTCCAGTGGGCAAGTAGTCCCCTGCGAAGTGGATTACACAAGGTGTTTAGTTATCTTAAATAGAGTGTACTGTAGGGAACAAGTAAACAATGTTGCATCACTTCATAGGAAGCAGACATGCAGAATTTCCCATCAGTCATTGCGCCTCGCAAGAGCATGGAACACAATGAAGCTCAAAATACTTATATATATATATATTTAAATCAATAAATCCTTACTATTGTGCAGGCTTGTAATTTGCAAAAGAAATGCACAATAATAATTTCTCTGTACATCTTGTAAATAAATAATATTTATTTACAACTTGTACTCATTTCAATAGCATACGTTTTGTAATGGTATCAGTTTTTCTTTCTAAGAATATTTAATATTTCATTTCCATAGTGGGAAATTTCCACAGTAGCAGCGACAGGTATCCGATGGATAAAGTGCACTGTGGATTGGAACATAGCCTTTCTTTCTGACTATTGCCATCTACTGGGCTGGAGGGTGGAGTAGTTGATTGACCGAAGGAGAAAAAAAACCCATTACCGCTTAGCACGGGACATGACATTTGAACCCTTCAACAACAACAGAACTTTATGTTCTGTTAAAGCATTTTAATGTTTCTTCAATATTTTCAGCAGTTTTAACACTTCAAAAAAAATTAAAGAAATACCATATAGATGCTTGAAAATCAGCGAATTTAAAAATCGCATCGAATCGAGAAGCTACCTATGATCTACATCTCTAGTCGCTAACAAGTAAATTGAAGCTTCAATCTACTGTATCAGTTTAGTGTCACTGCATATCCAAATCACCACACGTTCACTTTTAGTTATCTTATAATTAGAAACAAAGTGTAGGATAGAAGTATATAATTAGACACAATGAGTAGTAGTTCTATCATGAAAGTTATTCGCAATAAAAAAAACAAAAAACATATTTTCGAGCAGAAGATTGCATGAAACTTATTCACAGGGACTTGTATAGATGACCCACCACATGATCTATTTTTAATACTGATCAGATTATCAACGTGTTTTTTTATTTTTAGCGAAGGGTATTTGTGATCATGGTGTTTTTACAGTATTTATGGAAGGAGTCTCCAGTGTTACTGTTTTAGTTATAAATAGATCACTCTGGTATAAGAGGAATAAAACAAAGTAAACAGAGTGCGCTAAGAGTACCTCCTCATCATCACAACAGATTTTTGTTGTTTATATTTTGTTAACAGTGCACCATAATGTTTTCTTTGGTCATATAATAAGTCATGCATGTGCGGACTAGTTTCGGAGCGACATTATCTGTCAGTCTTTAAATGCAGCGGTTAAATCCAAAATATGTGCGCTGATGAATAGCATGCGGAAGAATAATCCCAGCTTTTACTTTACTAACAATTTTTAAGTTCATGACCTGAGGAAAACTTCCGCTCCCATTGTCAATGTCACTGAAAAGAAGAAGAAAAAGAAGAAAAAAACAAAACAAAAAACAACCAAACACTAAAAGAATCATGAGCTCCCCTTAGAGAATGTGAGTCACAGAATAATTCACTATGCTAATTAAAAGAGCATGCGCCTTTCTACTTCCCTACCTTTGACTCTCAGTGTCTATAAGAACAGAGAGAGTTACGGGAAAGCGCCTGGAATGTGAGATCGCTCCTTATTCCCTATTGAAAAGCGCTTGACTTTGATTGACGGCTGTGCTCTGAGGCTGTGATTGCTACCCTACAAAAGGAGTTATGAGTCAAGACGCCGCTGGGGACAGACACAATATGCTGATGGAGTCTGGAGCATTCTGGTCTCTGACGTGTGCTGCCATCGCTTAGAGCTCCTTCTTAGCAGTTAGGAGTGGAAAAATTAGGATTTGTTTGGGTTGGGATCAGTCCTGTACAGGCATGGAGTTAACAGTTAAACACTAAATATCCAAACAAAGTCATGTCTCAATCCAGTAGCTTGAATCTGCCACTTAGGATTGTTTAGATTGTTTTTATTGCTGAACTTTAAATCATGCATTCGTGTTTATACCGTAGCGTGGCGGAATTCTCAAATCTGACGCTCTGATCTGAGAATAACAGCTCTGACGATAATGTGTTTAGGTTATTGCATTCACTCTAAAGCGTTTCTATAGTAGCAGCTAACAGAGGACCTAACAGGTATAAACTTGCTTTCATTCAAACAATTAATGTGAAGTTTTCCATTACGAAGCTTTAGCGTCTTTAAGCGTGTTTAAGGAAGGAGTCTCCAGTGTCAGTCAAAGGTAAATCTGCAACAATGTTTTTGAGCAGCATGACGAGTTTCATCTTTCAAAACAGAAAAAAATTGTTTTGGAAGATTGAGTTTTCTGACACAGGGAAGTCTTTAAGGCTTTTGAGGGGTTTGAGATTTGCGGTTAATCAGTAACAGGGCATTATGTAACATTATGAGAGATAAAAAACAGAGGCTGCTGAGGGCCTGTTTATAGCAGCTGTGATGTAAATGAAACAGGAACTTGTTTAAAGTAACCATAAATGGATAAACAATATGATTCATTGATGTCTCGTGGACAAATTGCTGTGTGACACAAGCGGAATAATACATTTTACAGCAAAACCTAGTGTTCCTTGTATAATGTTTTGAATAATGGATAATGTTCTGTTGTAATGACCACAGGGTTGTGAGGTCAGGTCCCAGGACAGCCTCTGTTGCCTTTTTTAAGGAAGCCCTTTAGCCCTTTAACTACTATGCTCTGTCCTGGGATTGCATTTGACCTCAATTACAAGTCACTTTGTTATTGATGAGCAGTTGATGATCACAGACCTTACTTAACCTTTAGAATTTTAGTAAACTAACCTTCAATATGATGCTACAGGTTTTGCCTAAAGCATACCATAAAGCATCTTAATTGTAGGCTTTAAAATTCTAAAATAACCTTCAGAAACACTCACTTAGCAATGCTGCACCCCGAGAAGTCCTGTTTTTGCGAACTCTCAGTTCACGTTCTCCTGCTGAGCCTCTCAGCGAGTTCTACGCCATATTGATGGGTTTCCACTCAATTAAATAGCTTATCAGGTGTTTCCTCTCTTCTTCACACCAGGTAGTGGAGGTAGAATAAACAAACCAGAGCAGTTCCTGGATGAAAGGTCATGTATGCTGGAAGAAAGATTGACTAGTGCTGATCGAGGAGTACTCAGGCGCTCATAAAGACAAATGTACCTCTGCTTCTTAATGGGCTGAAAGGTAAACAGACATAGCACAATCAGAGGAAAACTATATTTAGTTTTAAATAGAGATAACCAGGATATAAATCACCTGGTTGTGCTTACGGTATAAAGCAAAGACTTAAAAAGCTATCTGATGGTCAGTTTGAGGGATGTTGAATTAACTACAAATAATCAAATCAATAATTAAAGTTGTTTTTTGTACGATTGTAAACGGTATTTAACTGAATATTTTAGCTTAAACATATTAACTCTAAAATCTTAGATCTCCTTTAGTTTTTTTATTCAGTTCTTTGGAACTGGAGCTACAATCTTCTGTTACTTGTGCGCGAGGTGTTCAAGTCAACCCGGGACTTATGAGAAAATTTCTTGTGAACGAAGGTGTAAAACCGAGTGACATTTCCAGGAGACGTTAAGCACTGCACAGTAATTAAACTCATAGACCTTCATATTATCAAACACACCTAAAATATAGACCCTTCTCCAACCAGCAGTAATTCTTTGGTCAGAACAATTCACTACTGGCCAGCAACCAGGGCCGCATACAGTCTCAGAACTGTTTTTAAAAGGATCATACAGTAATAGCTAAAGAAGATCTCGCGGTTTTGAAGATAATCTACACTCAGTGTCTGTACACCTTATCCGGTTAATGTCACTAATAAACAAGTTAATATCTCAAATATACGAGGGGAAAACTGGCACTTGTGATGAAATTATGGTGAATTAAGTCATAAAAGCGATTGACATTTACAGAATACTTTAAGCACAGTACGGTGATGAGATTCTTAGCTGCAGTAAAATGTTTGAATAGTGTAAATGTTGTAAAGAAGCCCTTACGTCTGTGGATGACGATCATGGATGAGGTGGCTCGGAGCCCTCTGCACTCGTTCCTTTGAACATTTAGTGACTTGAACTGATCTGATGCTTGAAAACTTGTCGCCAACTTGTGGAAGAGATGCATCTGTCTGTGGGAACTGTACACAATCATTCACCAACACCACTTTACACATTACAGGAACTCGGTTCGGAGTTATCGCCAATCCCCGGTACAGTCCTGACCTCGCTCCAAGACATTTCCATATGTTTGGTCTATTAAAAGAGTTCCTGGGAAGCCAGGATTTTAGACCTGAAGCAGGCAGTTTGATCATGGCTCTGGCATACTGAGGATACTTTCTACGTTAAAGGTATCCAAGCACTAGTGTAACACTGGGATAAGTGCATTAGTTTAGCAGGGCATTATACAGTATGGAGAATAAAGGGAGTTTTTACTCTCTTGACCAAGGTTCTTCACGATCCAAATTCCCGGTGACCCCAACCGTAGGTAAATGCTGCTTATATTACAATACCACTAATTTTATTAGTTACTGTTATTTATATAATTGAGATAAACTGCTACACTCAATTATAGGCAGAATTTTCACTTAAGTAAAATATGTAAGTTGAATAAAAATAAATAATGGCGAGTAATAGTAAAATTGGTATGTTAAGGCTGAGTTAATGAAATCAACTCAAGTACATTTCAAACTTCTTTTATTTTAGTAAAATAGACATAATATCAATAGGTACAAGCTACACTAGGCCTGAATAATGTTTTGCTTCTTTCAGATGCAACAAACATTAATTAAAAAAAAAAAGAACAGTATTCCGACAGAAAAATCATTCTTTAATAAAAATTGTGTAATCATTGACATGGTGAAGCTACCATTTATTTGATAATTAAGGAATTTCCAATGAACTCTCCAGTGTCAGTGCTCGGTAAATGTCAAAGCTTTCGACATTTCAAACAAAAAACATGAGAGAGTCTTCAGGACAGAGGAGTTTAAGTTTTGAGATTTCTTAGTAAAATGACGAGATGTGTTTGCTCAGTTTCATTAATATCAAGAGAGAAAAAAGATGTATTTGCTAACCGCAACATGGCAGGAGCGAACTTGTTTCACGAACGTTCCACAAGTTTTTAAAAAATTTTTATTTAAATATTATAAATGGCACTGTTACTGTTGTGGTATAAGGGGAATTTAACACTTTAGGACATAATCAAAGAAATACTTAGTTTCCGTATGGTAACAGTAACTCAGGTTTTTGTTGATTTTTTTTTCCTCTGTTGAAACAAAATATGAAATCTCATGATAAATTCAAAGAGTAAAAAAAAAGAAATCTGAATGTAAAAAAAAAAATTTGTGGAAGAGTTGTGGAACGTAAACACTTGTTAAGGTTAGATCTTGATGTAGCGTTCTTCCTCTGCTCACACATAATTTCCTATTTCTTGTGAAGCACTGATCCATGAACAAGTCAGTCAGAACTCATTTCGTCCATTTCTCTTCCTCCACCCCTCTCTCTGTCTTTTCTCTCTCTCTCTCTCTCTCTCCCTTGTGATGTGAGTTGACTCTGTATTACTAGCCCCACCATTAGCTGCAGAGAGCAAAAAAGCTCAAGCACACAGTACACAACTCCCTCTCACATTACCTTTCCATCAAACACGTGCACACGGACACACACATACACACACACCCCTCCATGTTTCACACACGTGCCTATTTTAATCATGCACTCTCCCAAACCCGGTCAACCAGAAAAACCTAGGAATCACAAGCGGCTACTCGGTCCAGAACAATCCACAATCCAGCCATTAAAAAGCACAAAAACAAGTGGGAAAAGGATAATACAGTATGACTGAAAATGTACATTTCAGAAAACAATGAAGTCTATTGTCAAAGACTGCGCAGCGGTGAATTATTGAGTTTGCGGATAGATTCATGTGTACCATCAACGGCTCGTCATTTACCGCTTATGAGGTCTTTGAGGAAAAATGGGACTGGGAAAAGAATGTGACACAAAGCATAATAGGCAGGCTGCTGAGTTGGTTGGATTGAAATTGCTTAAATTACGGGGTAGAGCTCAAAAGAATGTGTACTTTAGACAATCTGAAGCAGCTATGAATAAAGATGAGCTAGTTCTCAGATTCTACAGAGCAGATTATTTTTTTTTTTATTGTTGTTCTAACAATTAACTGTCATGCTAGAATGCTAAAATCATATCATTGTGTCAAAGCTTTATAAAGTAATAAACACAGCAGTACTTTTACCTCAGAGGAAAATGCTAATTTCCTTTTCAAATGACAAAACATCACTCTGTGGAAACTGTATGAAACTAATATTATAGTGTTTGTGCTACTTGCTAAAACATATTTAAATATATAAATAAAACACACAACAATAACAACAACAAAAAACTATTCTCTCTGTCAGGAAAAGGAAGAAACAGCTATGCTAATTCAGACTGTAACAAGTGCATTTCAAAGCACAAACACCTTTTTTTGTTTGTACAGGATGAACATTAGCAGTAACTTTAGCTAGTCATGGCATTTAAAGATAGGGGTAAAACTACACTTACCTTAAATTTTTTTAAAGTAAATACTGAAATAATGAAAAAAAAGGACATTTCAATAATTTTCTGAAGTAAATCAATGAACAGCTTTTAGGTTTATTCTTCAAAAACAGCTCAGTCATATAGGCTAGCTAGTGAGTTAGTACTAGATTAGCACTAGTTGCTGAGGGGCCGCACAGATTCTCAATAAAAGACATATTGAATTTTTCCCGCCCATTATCAGCCAGAAAATAGATTTCCAAGTTACATGTTCCTTCCAGTTAGATGTTACCATAAGAAATGATAGTATGGTATTTAGTACCATAATATTTTTGTCAGTACCATGGTACTTATTTGATGATGTAGTATAGGGCTGCACGATATTAGGAAAATATGCGATATGCAATATTGTTGTTGAATATTGCGATAATGATATTTCTTGCGA
>JAQMYK010000038.1:31855301-31865953 GCA_030014345.1 Clarias buthupogon | reverse complement strand
TTTATTGCTCTTTATAGAAGTTTCTTTTATGCAGAAATGTTTTCAAAAGCATCTTTTGCTTATGCCATATTTTTGTACGTGCCCAAGACTTTTGCACAGAACTACAAGTAAAACAGCTGTTAGGTTGTGCGAATAAAATGTGCGAATAAAATGTTAAATATTAAGTAGAAGAAGAAGGTTGCTAGAAGTGTTGCTAAATGTTGTACAGAAAACAAATTCTAATAAATGCTTTGAATAAATTTTTTTTCTCTCTATTTAATGACTTTTAATATCACTTATTCAGGTGAAGTGCCTCCTCACCGCCGCTCTCAGAGCGAGATGCCCGGATTCCAAGACGGCGATATGGCGGGTGACCCTTTCCCGGAGATGCCGCAGAAATCCGCCACGCTCCCGCGCAACCGCAACCCGTTCGATTCGGACCAGGGGCAGCTGTGGGACAGAAAGGAGAAAAAAGAGAAGATCAGCTTGCTGGAGCGCGTGACGGGAAAGAAGGAAGGGAAGAAGACGAGCAACGGGGGACGAGCGGGAAGTTCGGGGGACCTTCGATCCCCAAATCCTTTCACTTTGGAAAGTGATACCAACCCCTTCCTGCCACATCACATGCCCAGGTACGGTATGCACAGATTTCCTCATTGTTTCTGATGTCATATGTATACTCGCCAGCCACTTTATTAGGTACAAATGATATCTAATCATCAATCACATGGCAGCAACTCGATGCTCTTAGGCATGTAGACATGGTCAGGGTGATCTGTTCAAAAGGTCAAACGAGCATAAGAATGGGGGATAAAAAGGTGATTTCAGTGACTTTGAACATGGCTTGGATGTGGGAAGTATTTTCCAAAACTGCTGATCTGGTTGGAATTTGGCAGAAACAATATGAAAGCATGGAGCCATCCTGCCTTGTATTAACAGTTCAGGCTGGAGGTGGTGTTAGGGAGATTTTCTTGGCATACTTTGCGCCCCTTAGTACCAACTGAGCATAGTTTAAATCCCACAGCCTACTTGAGTATTGTTGCTGACCGTGTCCACCCCTTCCTCCATGTCACAAAGCTAAAATCAGATCATTCTGGTGGCCAAAACACAGTATTGGTGCTGATAAAAAAATAAATAAAAAAATAAATAAATAAATAAAATAAAATAAAATATATATATATACACGTTATGAAAATAATACAAAAAATGTGTGTGCCAAAGAAGCTACTTCTAAAGTTTATGCAACATGGAATTGACCAATCTTGCTTCCCTAAAAATTCCAAGTTGCTAACTTGAAAATAGAAATGGAAAATTTTTCAGCGTTTTACTTTCTCGCCTCAAAAACAATAATAATTAAAAATGCAAATTATTCGTATTTCTTTGAGTATTGATACTAAAATTAGTGTAGAAGCATATGACCTGTAAAATATGTTTTTAATATTTTTTTTCATAAAAACTTTAAAAAAAAAAAAAAAAATCTGTAGTGTCCGTAACCATGTCAAATTCATATCTTAAGTTTGCATTTTAGACTAATATGCTTTTCAGTTTTATGTCTTTTCATGTAAAATTTTAACTGCCCAAGTTTCATCTGAATGACAGTTGAAAGATTTAAATTCACAAAAGTTACGGACACTACTGTACATACTGTAAAAGGGCATGAAATTGTATTTAGCGAATGTGTTTCTTTTTATCTGATACAAATAAAAACGTGTATGCACATTTTTACAAAAAATTAAGCATGGATTTAAGTATTAAATATGGTATAAAATTGTGTTATATGATCCTATCTAAAAATTCACCTTTTCACCTACTGTAGGTGAGACACGTTTTAGCACCGATACCATGTTTTGGCCAAACGCATGTGTTTGAAAGATTGGGATGCCCATGCCCAGCCATCCACTATACACGGTGTTCATAATGCACAAACGTACTGAACTTTGGGGTCAAGTGTTCCGGGATCTCTGCCTTGGCCGGGAGTGTGAAAGCACAATAAGAAGATTACTATCAGTGTCATTAGGTTCCGTCCAGGCAGCCTGAGCTAACAGGAGTCTTCCAAGTCCTGGTAATGAAATCTGATAGAGAGAGAGAGAGAGACAAGTCAGTTAATCACTGGACTGCAGGTACCTGGTTCTCTGCAGAGCGTCAGGTCAAAGGTCAGTGAAGGAACAACATCTTGCTGGGAAAAAGCTGCTTTTAACATTGTAGAGACCAGTGAGGGTGAGAATAAGAGGTGAGCAACACAGCTGTAGATGAACATATATATTTCTTTAGAAGTAGTTAAAAAATGTGTTGTATTAATAATCTATTTGTCTAATTTAATATAAATTATTAACCATTTGGGTAAAAAAAAAAAAAAGCTGTTAAATTTGAGGATGTTCTTGATGACTGAAATTCCCAGAAACGCACATTATACACACTTGCCCTACTATATTTCAACAGAACAATAATATATTTATTATAATGACTAGATGTGCATGTGACGTCATTTGTGTGGAATTTAATTGCACCCTCATAAGCGTGTTTTAAAAAAAAAATGTATAACGTGTTGAGCTTTGTAATGAACTAAAACTTTTACGTGTTAACATGAAGTGCACAGAATGAAGGTGTGAGAGATTTCAATTGTACCCTCATAAACAAACGCGTATTAAAAGATTTGCAGCGTTGAATTTTGAGATTAATTAATAAAAAATTTTCAAGGTCGGTATATATATATTTTTTATGATATAAAATTTTTAATTCTAGCATATCTTCTCTTGCCGTGGGCCGATTGTGATAAAACAAAGCCTATATGTTACCTCAAGCTTGGCCAAATACAGCTGTGAAAACCCCATAAAAATTCGTTCAGTAGTTTTTAAGTGATGTGTGCACAAACAAACAGATAAAAATTCCAAAAAAAATCTTGATGTGTTCTATTACTCATCTTACATCACCCCCAAATAATTTTTATTTACAAATGTCTTTAATGTACAAACACGCCAACTTTACAGTTTTATTATATGTATAGAAGTTAATAGGGTATTCAGAAACAATAAAAGTTTGTACTTAACACGTTAAAATTTATTCAGTACAGTAACAGCAACTTGTAACGTTTAGATGTTTGTAGTTACAGTTAATGTTGCGTAATATCTCTTGACACAAGTTTGTTTCATCAGCATCTTTTTTTTTATCTCTCTTTTAAAATGAATATTAGACAGACAGCTTTACGTCTGAGTGTTACAAAAGCACTGACTCTGGAGACTCATTTCAAATCAATCCAAGTTACTGTAGAAATGAGAATTCATTAGCACAAGTGCGTTCATTTCAGTTAACTAATTAAAGTTACCTGCTGAGCGCATTTTTAATTCTTTTTTTTTTTTAAATAAATTATAAAATGTTTTTGTAAAATAAAATTAAAAGTCTAATAATTAAAAAACATTTAAATATATACTGTATATTAACATTTACTTCAACTAATGATGCCGAAAAAAACGACATAAGACGAATCTTTGGATGTTATACAGTATCGTTATAATAATATGTGAGTGCTGTAATACGATGCGCAGGAATTTCTCAATAATTTTTTCACTCTTCCTGTTCGAAATTCACTCGGACGTCTAAACAGGCAGCCTCGCCGCAGTTAATGCCCGAAGTGATTGATAGGAAATAAAAAGCCGGTTCTCTGTAAGAGTGTAGGAGGTGACGGAGTGGCGAGATGCTCTCAGTTTCCTGTCTGCGCTCCGTGGGTCTTTTCTATGGCAGGTTCATTTACTTTACACACACACACACATACACACATATCTACGCGCACACACACACAATGTTGATCCTGTGTGACAAAATGCACTTTCACTGAGTCATTATCAGAGTGAAAGAATTTGTGTGTGTTTCCTTTTGATTCGTTTGGCAGTGATGAAGAGTTGAGTAAGAAAAATGCTTCCCCGGAGAAAAAACAAGGAAGGAAAACCACAAGAGAGTCTGTAAGTTAATTATTATTATTATTATTATTATCATCATCATCATCACTATTATTATGAACATGATTTGAGGGCAATATTTAATATCTTACATACATGTAGATATTTTATATCTGTGCCATGCAGGGGATCACCACAGGACGTGCTATGATGGTTTAGGAACGTAATTAACAACAAAGTGAACTATTTCCTAGTGACAACAATTTCCCAAAGTGGTTTGCTCCATATAGCAGCAATTTGTACTTTATCTGGCTTATGAGACATCATAACGCTCAAAGTTATCACTTGTGTTGTAGTAGCTATAAATGGGCGTTCCCGTACCAACCTGTCTTTTGTTTAAGTTAAAAATAAAAGCGGCTTGTCATGTAGAGAAATTTTTTTTTCTTCTCCATGCTGCCTAGTTGTGTCTTAAGCACATAACAGAAAATTTCTTATCTCAATCCTCAATCTGTGCGAGGACGATATAAAGCTGCTGAATAGTATGCGTTTTTTTTTTGTTTTGTTTTGTTTTTTCTTTCTCCTTCTTCTTTTCTGTTTAGATTGAAGAGAAAAAGTTCCGACTTGCCTAAAACTTTTAATTAATCGTTTACTGGACGGAGCAGCATCCGACGCATATCTCTGCCACGGTCTCACTCGTGACACTTCTCCTCGAGTAGCATTTATCTAATTTACGAGCGAAATAGCCAGCCATCATTTTTGATCTGCGTGTAATTTGAAATGGTGCGATGTTATTAACGTGATTCTGCTTCTTGTCTTTCCTAGTGTTTTTTTTTTTTTTTTTTTTGCCACCAGCCGCTGAATAATTGGGATGCTGACAACGATGTGCAATTTGGCGCTGATGTGACGGGTCAAACTGCAGGCAGCGTTAAACAAGGGCTTGTCGTAATTGTAATAATGGTTAATGTCATTACGTCCAGCGCGGAGCAGCGTTTAGCTCGCCGAGACAGACATCGAAATGTTGTTTAAATGGTTACCAGTGCTGAAAATGGCTTTCCTGGTGGCACGTCTGCGAAAGGACCCAATTAAAACGCGAGGGGGAGGACGCAGGGTCGCGCCGTTTCAAAAGACTCGGGTTTTACATTTCCCTGCGCGAAGGCCCTCATTAGCTCCAGTAATGAGACAACTGGAGAATGCCAAGTGCAGGTCTTATCGCGGCGCTTCTCGCAGATCCACTTGTCAGCGCTTCTCCGGTTCATGGTCGTTCCCTTTTCTGCTTTTCTTCTTCACACGGCGTCATTTCCCTTTCACTTCTTCAGTCCTCCTGTCTTTTGTGTTTTTTTCTCTCTCTCTCTCTTTTTTTTTTTTTTTCTTCCCTGCCACTGATGGCTTTCATTTGGGGCTCGCGGTTTTTCTTGGCTATTACACGATGGTCATCCGGCGCAGCGTCGGTGTAGATCATGACAGTTTCACTTGTAAGTGTTGGATTCGAGGTTAACGAAAGCAGAAAGCCCGTCCAGCAAACATCAAGAAGTTATTGCAGCTCTCTTTTGTAGTCTTTGCTTTGGCAGTTTTATGAAGCTCGAACAGTCTTTGTTGTTTCCCCAGGGAAAAGAAAAGGAATGTCAGTAGCTTTATCTTTATTATTGTTATCGCGTGAGGCTAAGCTTAATTGTTGCTCTTGTCAGCCGAACGAGTCAAGGTCCCGGGTCAGGCGAAGGCTCAGAGGAAAGGCCTACAAATCTGAACACTCATCCATCTCCCATGAACACAGAGGAGTGAGAAGGTCCTTAATCAGCCTGAGAGAGAGAGAGAGAGAGAGAGAGACTCCCCATGAGTCATTCCTTTAAAGCATATCAGTGCATTTTAATGAATTAACACATTTATTTTCATAACGCTCACAATGTTCTGACACGTTATTATTTCGTGCCGAGTTAACTCTGAGTTATCTTGATGCTTTAGATCTTAAGATGCTTAAGGGATGTTGTGAATTTTTCCTACATTTTTCATACGCGTGAAAGGTCTATTTAAGTTTGATTTGGCTTCAGCAGTGAAGCTCTAATTATTACCACAGCTGTATTCTTGATTGCGTTATGGTCAAAATATTAGCAGGACTTACACTGATACGCTTGTCCTAACGTGTTATTGTTTTCATAGTAACGGAAATATATCATAGACGGAGGATGCTCCAGACATGGTTTCTCAGTAACATCATATAGCTATAGATGAAGTGTAGCCATTTATACCAACCCTGCTGTTGATTATTTCCCCGCAGCAACACATCCTGTACTCGACAGTTTCTTACTCATTAGTGAGGCAGATCCATGAAATTGTTTTCTCAGCCATTCTAAGAACTCGATAGACGTTTGTTTGGTATGCGCGACAGGTGTAACTCGTTCCGCCACATGATGATAATGGTATCCCTCGGAATTTTAAAACAATAACACGAACCGCCGCCTGCCGCCTGGAGGCTGATCCCAATCTCTCGCTCTTTATTTCCTCAGGAGGCCGAACAGCTCCAGAACAGCATGGCGGCGTACAGCACCCTCTCGTTCGAGGAGGTCGTGCAGGAGCTGGTCAAGCAGAAAGAGGTGGTGAAGAAGAAGGACGCGCACATCCGCGAGCTGGAGGACTACATCGACAACCTGCTGGTCCGAGTCATGGAGGTGACGCCGAACATCCTGAGGACACCATACGAGCCGAAAAGGAAAGCGGGCAAGATCTCCAAGAAGTAGACTTTAACCTTAGGGTGGTATCGTCGTAAACAATACAAGTGGTGTTAAAAAACAAAACAAAAAAAAGTGGTGTTACAAACAAAAGTTCTAACTAGCAATTCTGATTAACAGTGATCGCACGTTACGCTCAGATTGCGCGTTAATCGGAATTCGATGACTCGAGATTGTGTGACTTTTTAAAAATCGGTGAGCGATTGGAGGACTTTTGTGCCAATGCCAAACGGTGGCTTTTTATTATCTAGTTTTCTCATTTATACACTGATTTTTGTGAATACACTGTTCGGTCATTTGTGTGGTGATGCAGGACTACTTTTTTTTTTTTTTTTTTTTAAAGATATAACTGGAGCTTATCTTATCTTAAAAAAATAAGATTATTAATTCTGGTTCAAATCCGTCTAAAATATGTATAAAAATTTTTTTTTTCTTTTTTATCCCCCCACCCCCCGGCTAATCTCCCTGACTTGTCCAGTCATGTCCAGTTCCTTGCCTTCCTCTGTTAAGACGCTTCCCTATCAGCGACAGCTACCAACCAGGGAGTGCGCAATGATAACACGTGCTTCCTCCGACCTACATGGAGCCACTAACACATGAAGCATCTTTTCGAACTGCTGCTCACGCACCATTAGATGGCAGTGTGACGCGCTATCCGCCCACTGCCGATTGCATACGCCAACAGACGCCCATGATTGGCTGGCGTCATTACGATCTATATGACCCCCCATCCCCCATCACCATGGAAACAAACCCACGACCACGAGGCGATACCACAAACTTGTTTCCGTTGCGACCCCCGGGAGAATGTCTTATTTTCTACATGTTTTTATTTTATTTTATTTTTTTTTTACTTGCCTAGGATTTGTAGAATCTACAGTCGGGATCAAATCTGACCACAGATAATGTATTTAGTAGAAAATGTCAAATTTCAAAATGTGGAGGGTTTGCTGAGGCTGCAACACAATTTGTCTTTTTTTTTTTATTTATTGATATAGCTAGCTTTAGATATAACGAGTGTGTTTAAGAAGACCAACATTGCGATCGCACCGAAACTGACTGTGACAGGCTGATTTACACAGTATGAACAAAAACGTTAAATATATATATTTTTTCTTTCCTCCTTAAGGTTACTGTTTCCGTTTCAGTCTTATCTTTCACCTGTGAGCGAGCAGAGGTCTGTGTATGGAGGCGATCAGTTGTTACAGGGTTATGAGTATGAGTGGCGTCTGTCATGTTTACTAGGAAAGAGTGTGTAGATTACTGTGACACCCTGCCAACAGGGTTACTACACTGTTTACCATGGAACAGATCTGAAACTCGTACACCGTCTCTCCATCAATTCCTCGGTACGGGTTTTGCCTCACTGCTGAAAAATGCTTCAGTTAGAGATACAGAGGTGCCAACATTTATGATTTTAGCTGTCGTCATTTAGATTTTTTTGATCCTTTGCTATGAGAGAAATCTATTTCAGATGAAATGAAGCAGATTCACTGAAGGGGTAAAGACGCAGGACGTGTGCGGAAGTTCCCGTCTCGCTCATTTCACACCAAATTTATCCAAATTTGATTTCTGGATTTGTTTTTCCGCTAGTAGGAAAGAAAAAAAAGTGAGTGAGATGACGGCCGCTAGTTGGACGTTAGACTACAGAGCCACAGTATTGGTATTCGGTAGCCAAGCTTTCGCTTCACGTCTGAAAAATAACAAATAATTTGATAGAAATGTGACGTCTTGTCAGTACACCCTAGAGACCTTTCTCTCTCTGTCTCTCTCTCTTCTAGGAGTGGTTTTTTTTTTGTTTGTTTGTTTTTGTTTTTTTTAATTAGGAACGTTAGCACCTCTGCGGAAATGTTATCACTACTCAGTTATTTATATTACTGATGATTCTTCGAGCAGGTACTATAACCGTAATTTGTTTATCTCGGTACTTATTATGAAACAATACACTGGACCGATCCACAGTTACACTACTGAGTAAGTTTTGTTTAAGGTTGAATGAAATACGGCTCATGCTCCTAGGATTTGTCAAAATTTTGTACGTTTTTGTTGTACGAGTTTAAATTTAAAAATATATACAAGAAATACAGATTAAAATTTGTCAGTTTTTATTTATTTTTTGAGTGCTGATTGGTAGAATCGTCAACAACTGTACTTGTTTATTTTTGGAAAAAAATCTCAGGTTAGGTTGAAAGAATTTTTAAAGAAAGTTTTACTAAGTTGATTTTTTTTTTATTTGTCACCCAAATTAGCTTTTTGTTTTATACATATTTTTTACATAACATAAATTTTAATCATGGAACATGTTAAATCTTTAGAATAACATTTTTCAAGTTACCAAATTAAAATCCACAAAATCTTGTAATACAAAAATAACCAATGTTGGATTATCACAAATTTCTTATGCCGGCATATGTGAGATGGAATGCACATTTTCCAAAGATCTTTTGAAAGATTTATGCCTGTTTTTAAGTTAAACCTTGGCCTGTTGGGTCTGACTCAGTCTGATGTGCCAGATTTATGATGGTAACCATGAAGTGACAAAGAATCGTCCTTTTATGTCTAAATTCACCACATCAGACAGCGTGTATGACCTGATAATTTAAGTTATTCAAAGTTCCTATCAAAATTTTAAAAAATATATTTTACATCATGTAGATGTTAGATTCTTATTATTAATATACTTTATACAATTTTAATTAGGTACTTAAATGGAATCAGGTAATTTTTTTTTTTAATTGCCACTAAAACATGCAGGTGATTGTATGGCTTATTTATCAATCACTCGTTTATTACAGTATATACTGTAGATGGCTAAGTGCAATATTGGCATTAATGTCTTTGGTAGGGTTTGTACAAAGTGTTTTATGGAGTAATGAGAAGTATGTGTTTTATGGTTCAAAACATTGGATGGTGTTTTATTAAGACCTCATTTGACAAGATCATAAAGTTATAACGTACTGTGCACCGAGATTTATACCACTATGTCCACTAAGACGCACTGCTAGCTTGGCACTTCATGGTAACGGATCCAAGACAATGTTACAGTCTGCTAAGTATCTAACGTTTAGTAATTTTTGTCTTTTAGTTTGCTTAAAAGCAATTTGTTGATGTAAATGTTATTAGCAGTACGCCTCCTGACATTAGCCCTGGAAGATACTTTGAAATAACATTATAATATAATTAAGGACGTCGTAATTAAAGATATGGATGGTGTTGCTTCTACCATAGTACATTTTGCCTAATTATAATAATCATGGGAACATTTTTTCTTTTTTTCCTATCATATATGTTTGAACCAAAAAGTTCTATATACAGTATAGTTAAATTTACAATTGGTAAATAATATATTCTAACTCAAGTAGAATTAAATAAATGATCAGTATTTTGTAATGAAATGACTATAGCACAGCCTGAATGAACAAACAAGTTTTTATTTATTTTTTTCCCCTTTCCAAGTATCAAAATGGTGCAGTGAGTTTATTGCAGAACTTTAAGGTTGAAGGAATACCTTTTTGCTGACTGTTGTTTCACAGATGCCGAAATCAAAACTGTAAAATTAATTGAAAATAGAAGTAGACCTAGACAGCACAGGATAGTGTACTGTATATAAAATTATATTGATGATTTGTGCATTAACTCAGATTTTCACTGGCTTAGAAAGATTTGTGTATGCTTTATTGTACGTTTTGCATGCGTCATTATGTTTTGCCACCTACAGTGTTATGGTGATATATTTTCCTCTTCTTTTTTTTGTCCATTAGAATTGATGTTAATGTTCTAAAAACAAAATTGTGAATACCAAGCAACCAAAATCTGTCAGTAAAAAAAGGCATACAGTTTGAGTTTTATTTTTCATTTGAATTTACACTTGTTTTAAACAAATGTTTCAGCTGCTGTTGTTTTTGACATTAAGAACTTTCTTCCAATTTTCTTAAATTTTTACGGGACTTCCCTGTACAGTAATTTTTTTTATTTCCCTGGTCGGGGGGGGGGGGGGGGGGGGGGGGGGGCGGGGGGGGGGGGGGGGGGGGGGGGGGGGGGGGGGGGGGGGGGGGGGGGG
>JAQMYK010000038.1:31795046-31811366 GCA_030014345.1 Clarias buthupogon | reverse complement strand
TGATAATAAAGGCTACAGAGTTTCTTTTTTTTTTTTTTTACAGTTTCGATTGTTGGTGTGCCTTGTGATTTTTGCGAGATGTTACGTGAGCATGTGAGTTTGCATGTTCTCCCCGTGCTTGGTGGGTTTCCTCTGGGTACTCGGGTTTCCTCCCACAGTTTAAAGACATGCAGATTGTGGTAATTGGTATTCCCAGATTGCCCTTATTGTTTGAATGAGCTTGTGAATGTGTGTATGTCTGAATGAGTATGACGTACCCCGCCTCATGCCCTAAGTTTCCTGGGATAAGCTTCTGGGCTTCCTGTATACAGGATGAAGCTGTATAGACGGAGTGAGTGAATGAGTGAGAGTAATTGTCACATTTGCTGTGGAGTAACTGGAATAAAACACTCGGTGTGTTAGACAAATAATCGATGACTGGGCGGTGAGATGAGGCGAACCCGAGACGGAGGCTGTTTTCACCCTGAACTTGATTATTTTCCTTTAATGAGATGCAGTTTTGACCGTCAGTGACAATTTAGTTATCAACAAATGACATTCACTTTACTTTTAATTTGGGAGCATCAAGTAACCTAACCTACATGCCTTTGGACTGTGGGAGGAAACCGGAGTACCCGGAGGAAACCCGCCAAGCACGGGGAGAACATGCAAACTCCATGCACAGAGACGAGAATCGAACCCAGACCCTGGAGGTGCAGGGCGACAGTGCTAACCACTACACCACCGTGCCGCCCCCCCATGCGATTTTGTGGAACTTTATTCTTGCCTTTGCTTACATTAAAGCAGCTATAAACAATCACATCCTCCCTTTTTACTTTACCACAAAGTAAAACGTTGTATGATTAAACATGTCTTTTAATCTTTTTACTAGCTGTTACAATAGAAATGATAATGCGCTCATTGTAATGCATAATACAAACCAATGATTTGATTAACCGCCAGAACCACTTTATCAATCAGAGGGGGGATTTCTGCAGCTTTGTGGTGTTTTCCTGGACAGCGCAGTGCTGAATAAGTTGTGTGTTTGTTGACTGATGTGTTTATCATCTTGACATTTGGCAAGTTGTTCCCCGGCGTAGTGATGAGCAACATTTCCTCACAAAGCACAATTGTGTATTAGCCAATGTATGCGTACTCCAAGCGTCAAAAAAAAAACAAGCTCTTGAGAGGTCTGACAAAGGAAGAGGCGATGTTAGCACCCACTTCAGGCTGATGTTTGTTTAGGGCTCGAATCTCCACTCACGGCTAACGATTAGCATACATCTGGCTCAGGCGGCGTGATGGGCTGCATTATGTACACTGCTTTCAAGTCATCTCAGACACCACTGCGCAAACATGCATGTCTGGAGATGTGGATGTTAGCTAGCCTCGTATAGTGATTTTAAAAACCAGGAAAGTGAACACAGCAGGTCAGTAAATGAATTAGCCGCTGCTTATGTTTGGGCTAGGATTCGAAAAGAGCGCGAGTGACGCAACATCTCATTTAGCATCAATGAGCAGTTTATTAGAGGCCCAAAACTATTCTATACTTTAATGAAAAAAGTTAACACTTGTTTATAATTTTTATTTATTTAGTTTAAGTAATGGACTTTAACTCTTTAACTGTGAAGTTTGTTTTTGCTTATAGACGCCGAAGGTCCCCAGTAGATACCAAGATGGCGCCGGTGAGGTCGGCCGCCGTCACGACCGCTCCGACCTGTTTTACTTTGTTTTTGAATTTGATTCTGCACTCTGGTTTAAAACTAAATTTTAAATGTTCAGTCCTGTTATATTATCTCGCCGTCCTCTCTGATTTATCGTCCCCCTAAAATCTATAAACTTCTCTCTTTCTTTTTTCATCTTCTGTGAAGTTGTACAGCTTGGAGTCGTTTGGTTTTGCTGAATTTGGCGCTGTCACAACAAATCGACTCTGACACTGAACAGAGTCCGAGCAGGAGCAGGCGCGGAAGTTCCACTTTAGAGACGTGGCTGATTTCACAGAGATTAGCGTAAATCGCGTGCCACTTAAGCTCATTACCCTGGAGGGCCAATAACACTTTGACACCTTTGTGTAACTTGTACGTCGTGGGCGATGGCTTGGGCCTTTTTAAGATTTTATTATTGTTTATTTTTGTTATGTTTAAAACAGTTAACAGCATTCTAAATCTTCTAAACCAGACATGCTTTTATTTTATATTTTCACGTGAATGTTTTTTGAAAGGAAGTCATTAGTTTAGAGAAAGAAGAAAAAGAAAAACACCATCGATCCAGATGGTGACGAGCCTTCAGTTAATTTTAATAATAAAGAACGACATAGCAACGTCTCCAGAACTGCTGAATCCAGTGTCAGTATTAAGCATGACTGCATCATATCATCTGTAGAAAATCAGGAGGAATGGAAATGAACAGAGGATTAAATACAGCGGTACCTCAGCATACTGTACGAATTTAATCCGTTCCAGAGGTGAGTTCATAAGGTGAGATTTCGTATTGCGAAACGCATTTTTCCGTAGTAACTAATGTAAATGCAGATAATCTGTTCCAGCCCCACAAAAATATTATTTCTAACACTATAATCATATAAAAACAATCAAAACATTTAGAAAAATCCTGTAAATTAAGTCAAATTTGAATTAAATAGTCATTAAACCTCACTTGACCTGACTTTATGATTTCTCTTGTCACCAGCTGCTTTAAAAACGAAACTGAAAGTGGCGCTCGTTTCTTCTTGCTGCTGTCCTTGCTAACATTCTTGAGACCCATGATGGTACAGTATGTCTTCACTAAATTTTGCATAAAAAATGAAAAAAGAAAAAAAGATTGGCTTTCCACTGATACAAACAAGTTTTGAATGGCTTCCGGTCGATTGTATGCCGAGGCCGATCTCTTGCAAAATTTTAGTTCTTAAGGCGAAAATTTGTGAGGCCGGTATGCCGATATGTGCCGATGTAAGTGTACATGCATGAAAATTAAATGCTTACTGTTACTTGTGAACTGTAAAACTATTAAAGTAAAAGTGCATAAGTAAACAAGTCCAAAGGTGGCAAAAGTATAAACATTTAAAAACTTGTAAAGTACAAAAAAGATTTACCAACAAAAAAAAAAAAAAAAACATAATCTGACTCAATGTGCACGCTATTTACGTTACTGGAAAAATATTAGCTAAGGCTACCTAATGGCTGTTGTCCTAAAGTTAGCTAGCGTGATTACAAACTAGCTACTGTAAATGCTAATTTCTAGTTCTCGTTCTAGACATTAAAGGTCACAAGTAAATTCAAATTGACCCCTTGAAGCTTCCAGACGCTAATGAGACACCTTAAGATTTATAGTGAGCAAAAGTATTAGTCAAAAGATAAGCGTTATGTAAAGTCCAGATACTTAAAAAGTAGCCTAGAGTACAGATACTGGAGGCCTTCATTTCATTAACCGGTGAACATCTGTCCCATAAGGAGCTTTTAATTCTCTCCCTTTAAGGCTGTGTAAAGTGCATTTCTACGTGTTATGCCCTGAAATGTGATGTGAAATGAACTCATCTCCACAACACAGGAGGAAAAATTTGCATGTGGAAATCAAGTAGTTGAGTGTTTTGTTTTGTTTTTTTTCTCCCCCCGCCTTGTACAAATGAATCAATTTTGGATTGTTCGTATTTACATGTGAAGTTTGCGTCTTAGACCTGTTCTGATTCTTTTGTTTGTATGCTGCTTTCATTTCATCACCTCTCTGATGATCATGTCATAGTTTCAACACTGTTTTGAAACACAGTCGTCCCACATGTCCACTATTTAGAGAAAGACAGAAGCGTTCATACGTTCTCATTAGTCTGTTGACATTACTCCTAACCACCCACTTCCTCCTTAGTCCTTTTCCTTCTCTTGTCTTTCAGAAACCCTCCCTCCCTCTCGCTCACTTTCTCTCTCTCTCTCTCTCTCTCTCTCTCTCTCTCTCCACGTGCCATGAAGGCGCAGGAGACCAGACAGGCGCAGGAGAGGGACCCGAGACTGTGGCATTTAAGTAAATAATTCGTATGATAATTCATTACAGCACCGTCTTTTGGACTTTAATTGGCCTAAATGAAGAGACATTTCACAGCATTTAGATAAAAAAAAAGAAAGCGAATCCCGTCCTAATGAAAAGAAGAGGCCTGCCTATCGGACTTCAGAGGTTCGCTCTAAATGAAAATGTAATTGCAGGCGGAATGGTACGAGAGGAGTCGACCCAGCGCACCAGATCGGCGGGTATCTTCAGACGGCGGCGCAAAAAAAGCTAATGACGGAGCAATTTGGAACATTTACTCACCCCAAAGACTCTCATTAAGTCAATCACAGGCTTAGCTGAAGCTCGCTCTCAGCGGCCGAGCGAGCTCGAGCCGCTTATTCCAACATCAATCAAGAGGGCCGTCTCTTTGTCTCTCTCTCTCTCCCTCTCTCCCTCCCTGAGATAGCAAAAAAAAAAGGGGAAAAAAAGCGGCGGGACCCCAAGTAATTTATTCGGGATCTTTGAGAGGATAATGGCCAATTATTTGTTTATAACACTGGTTAAATTTTTATTAGGCAGATTAATGGAATATCATGTACTGTCAACAGTGGACCGAGGGGTGGTGTGTCAGAGATAAATTTGCCTGCAGATGATGTCGCTCTGTTGGTAAATTGGTTTTCTCCCCCCTCTTCTCCTGTCTGTCCCTTTCCATATGGAACTGTAAAGAGAATCGGGTTGGCCGTGCTGATGAGAGGAAGAGACGGAATAATGCCTGTTTATCTGCCTCTTGTCTTTTTTTTCTTTTCTTTTTTTCCTTAAAACGTTAAGAAATTCAGGTGTCTATAAAAGTTTTGTATTGTTTCGTCAGGTGTTTAGGGATTTTATGGAATTATTTGCAGGAGGGAAATCAGTGCTTGCAAATGGGATCAAGGAATAAAGTATGCAATATCCTTTTATTTTGAAGCACCTCCAATTTTCCGGTATTTATCGCCATCTTTTCTTCGAGTCAAGTGAGCGTACAGGGTGTGTAAAGGCACCTATCGGGGAGCTGAACCTTTTTACGCTTTTATCATTTTCAATTTAAACCTGGGAGTGCAGTGGGCCCGTAGCGGACCAAGCTGTTGCTGCTGTTTAAATGATTCATTTCAACAGTTAAAACTTTCAGATGGTCTCATAAATAGATTCATGGACTCATAAATAGAGCTTTTTTCGAGCCGTGACACGAAGGGGACAGTGTAATCTGACATTATGCAGCTGACTCGATTTCTGCGAAAACGGCAGTTCTTGGCGAGGCAGCCGCCACAAGGAGAGCGTTTGACCCACACACACTCTGATGGGATGATAAATAACGGTTTGAACTGAGAGTCAAAGGTCCATAAACATCCACTTGAAACATATCTGAGAGTTCCTATTTTCAGCACAAACCTGTGGCCTGAGGCATATCTAGACACACACATGCTCAACTTTCAGACTTCAAAGAAAAGTTTTTCAAACCTTCTAAAGTAACTCGGGGCCAATGAATATTTAACAGCAGACTGCCTCTACAGTACGTATTACGGAGACTGAGAATGTGATAAGGACCGTCTTATTAAACTAAAAGATGTGAAAGTCCAGCTACTTAAAATTCCTAGCTTTACAAATTTCCAGATAAGCAACTAAGTGGACAGTGACAACAGGTTACCTTTTAATGCCTCATCATTGGCGGCTATAAATAAAGCAAGTTTTGTGTCACTGTTGCAGTTCGTGGTACCACTTTTAACTAGTGCAGGAGAATACAGAATACAACGCTAACTAATCAGACTGTAGAGGATACATGGAATTAAAATCTGCCCATTTTCTTTCCAAATTACATAAATCCACACAATTGGATTACAAAAAGCAGCAACAGAATCCTCGTTGGTTGATGTTTGCACAGAATAAACACTGTGCCAATCTGTAAGCTTGTGTATGCAGATGAGAGTAGATGGCACTTTACTCTTGGTGTTGCACTCTTTCGCAAAATATATATCAATACTGCTATAGGACTACTGTATAACCCAGGCTGTGGCTGCTCTTGGATATAGTCGCTTCTAGTTGGTGGTTGCTGTATGTCAGGTGAGAGCTGTTTGGTGAGTGGCAGGAAATGGCAGGTGACCAATTTGGAAAGAAAATTGACAGAATTCGATGAACTGTGGCCAGTTTGTTTTCACACGTTGCTCGTTTCTGCCACAGACTGCTCGGCTTGATCCAGTGAAATGTTCACCGGGTCTGCCTCTGGATCATGGTCCACCAGTTAACCACAATTTGGCTTAAATTAAATTAGAGAAGGCCTTTGATGTACTGTCTTCCCTTCCAGGGTGTGTTTCCACCATGGGATAAGATCTGATGTACTGTAACACCAGCCTGCGATACAGTCCTTACTGAAGATGAATGAATAAATACATTTGAGAGTGCATGTGGCACTGACAAGTTGTTCTTATGGTTTTTCAGTTTGATGTAAAATAACTCCTTCAGTTTACCTAAGGGTTGGTTCTCATCGTTCAAGAGTTATATTGCATTTCCCCAGTTTATAAAATATATATATATTAATAATTAGCCATGTTGAGTTACCCAGTCAGTTTCAGTGTTCCCATCCACCAAAGCCGCCCAGTCCCCCCTAAACAAAACAATTGTTGTTCTAGAGGTGATGGTTATCATGGGCCAAGCTATCTGCGGCTGGACACAGCAGGACAAGAGCCCCATTTAATTAGGCCTGCTGCTCTTCTCCGGTGCGAAAAAGCCTCTCAGGCCGCTTTGATTCCCCCCGTTGCTCGCCCAGCAGGAAGTGCCTGGTGATAATTGACCTAGGATTTCCTTGTTAACCAGCCACAGACTGGCAGGATTAAAGTGATAGAGATCTCAAGACGAAAGTGGCAAGCTAAGGGGATAAGGGGAGGAGTTGTAGTGGTGGAAGTAGAGAAAATAGAGCAACTGAGGTGGAAGAAGGAGGGTTGGGAGGAGAGGGGGGCGAAGCAGCTATTTACCGCTCTCAAGAAACCAGAGGAGGAAATAGCAATAACAGATCCTGCCGTGAGTTGTAGCTCCCACTTATCTCGGACATTTCAGCTTGGCTGATCAAAGATTGGCTTCCATCCGAATAACCTGGGTTCTAGCCTGAGTGCGTGCTGCCGTGCTGGAGGTGTTTTTTTTGTGGGTGGGGGGGGGCAAATTATCACTTTTTTTTTCTTCTTCTATTTTCCACTGCCTCATGCTCTCAAGTGGTGTTACTGTTTGCAGAAGGATTGAAAGATAATCTCTTTTTCATTCAGACAATTATACACTAGTGCAAAATAGAAGTGCATTTGCAAATGATACAGTTTTGACTACTTTGTACCGACCAGGGTCAAGAACATCAACAAAACCATTACCATACGGGAGGGAAGAGTGAGTGAGAGGGAGAGAGCGGTGCTGTAGGCTTCGCTAGTCATTGGCAAGCATGAAGATTGCAGTGCACCTAATCCACAATCATTTCCCTAGTTCACTGTTCACTTCTCGACACAGGATGTACGTACTGTAGGGTGTAGACAAAAAACCCACAGTGGGCCATCAGATCTGTACACAGGTTTTATGTCAGATAAAAATCATAATCATTCACAAGTTTTCTATTTGCTCATGTTCAATTAGTGTTTATGGACAAAGTCTTTAGCGTGACCTTTAAGGTGAAGATGTGCCTTTAAGTTTTCTAACATGGCTAAGTCTTGGGCTATTGCATTTCTTGGTAACATGATACTGTATACAACTAACTTTAACTTCAAGTAGTTAAATAGGAGAGATTAACCTTAAGTTTTCTTGATATCATCATCATCTCTGTTATTTTAATGTAGTAATGTTTAATTGGTATTATTAAGGAGTGTGCAATAAGAATTGAAGGGAATATAAATGCTGGACAGTTTTTAAAAAAAAATATCTGTTTCTCCCCCCTTATATGTAACTATAGGGTTTGGCTTTTAAATATAAAAATAGCAGTCATATTTTGAAGTGTTGCAGGAACTGGTTGTGTTAGAAATTTTAAGGAAAGCAACAGTAAAGCTGCCGTTATGGCAACATCTCAGGTGCCGTATCTCTTTCTCTCTCTCTCTCTCTCTCTCTCTTTCTCTCTCTCTTTTTCTCTTAATTAAAACTATCCTCTGAACTGTAGCCTGTGCAGGATTTTTTTTTTTTTTGTAAAATAAAAATATTATTTATCTACTGAAAGTGAATAAGTAGTTGTTTGGCATGACATTAAAAATTCTCTCAGCTGTCCCATTCTAAGAAAGTAACAAAGGTGTTGTTTTTGTCCGTAGTTTAATCATATTTGTTTACTGTCCTTTAATGGCTGCCACAATCTGTAGTAGTATTGAGAGAGAATTGTTTCCACCTAGAAAGGAGCCTCAGCAGTAGAGCTGTGTGTCTTGGGTAGACTTTTGATTTTAAATTCAATAGTACTGAAGTTTCCTGTCCAATTTATTTCAAGCAGCTATATTTCTTCCATGTGTTAAAAACTTAAAAGTATTTAAACATTATAATGCTATGTAACTTATGTAATTTTTTTTTCTTGTCCTCCAAACTCCAGTCCAGTAGGTGGCAGTAATGCAAAGAAGCAATAATCGATCAAAATGAGTATATGCAGAAGACGCAAGATTTATATATTTTTCTGCAAAGCTGTTGTATATTCTTGACGAATTTGACCATTTTTCGATCTAAATAATTTAAATTCTATCTAATTCTTAATTAAAAAACTGATCCAGCGAGTCAATGAATCAAATCAGCCAACAAAAGATTGCTTAACTGGTTAAATCTATGACCTATATGACTATATAACCCTTAAAAAATGTAGATGGATAGAACGATGAAGAATAAGAGTAAAAGATTACTGTCCAACCCTGGAATTTTTTAGGAGGACAAGCAGTTGACCCTATCCAGTATCCAAGTGTATGACCTCTACATGGTTGGGGTTGAGTCAGGAAGGGAGAGAGAGAAGGCAATCAATTCCTAAAACATCTTTTATCTATTAGATTATAAGTATTGTAGACATTTTTATGCACTCACATGTACACACAGAGATGATGATAAAAACACAAATCTGTAATCCGAGATTTCCTTCATGATTTACCAAGTAATGATTCAGGTTAGCAGTACAACGTTATCCTTTTAGGTGTATGGTTCTCAGGAATCTTCTGTGAGATTTTAATTTAGTTGCACAAAGGTCAGAAAAAGCCGTTACTTCAGTTTATGACGGTGTGGGGACGCATGAAAGCTGCTTTTTATTTATGTTTGTTTTATTTTAGTAAGGTTTGTGAAAGAATCAGTGTGTTAGGTAAGGGGATAAAGGTATAAATTTGACGTGTTTTGTAATAAATGTCAGATTTAAATCTTAGCCAATTTTCTGTGGACTAAGAGGAATAAAACACTTCTGGATGTAGTGATGTAGAAAAATAATAAAAACTTCAGCACTACAACACAAACTTGCATCTTTTTTTATTTTATTTAAAATCAATGTAAATGATTAGATATAATATAATTATATTAGTATTAGTATATAATCCTAATAGTATCATATAGAATATAATATTCTTGCGCAGATATTTACATGCGTTCGAATTAACACTGGTGTTTACATGCACTGCACATCAGGCAGAACTATTTAAGGTTTTACACTACAGTTCTTGGTCAGTGCTTAAGCGGTAGAACTTCAGGATCCAAAAGTTGTGCTTAAACACTTGAAACTTGGTTAACGTGGCGATTAGGTAAAAAAGAATACTGAAGTAAGAAGGACATTTTATTTTTTTTTCCCTTAAACCCTTTAAACACAATATCCCACTTTGACAGAAACTTCACCTCAGCGCTCTGAGGCTGTTATCAACACCTACGTCTGCAGGTACTGGATCTAAACCTGCTGTAAGACTTCAATATGTGAGTATTAACACGCTTCAGGGTGCTTGACTTCTGGATCCAGGATTGCTTCCGAGCAGCGCGGGCGGAGAAGCAAGACTGCGGGTTAGAGATTTGCCGTTCTCTCTGACCAAAGTAAATATGATAGGCAGGCAAGGCAATCATATAAATGCACATATGTTCCCCTATCAGAAAACACAGGAGTCTAGATTAAGATTTTCATTTTCATGTCATGAGTGAAATCATCTCTGGTTAATTGAATCGCGTTGAAGATAACGTCCTCGAGCCGCGCCTGCTCTCCCAGTGGCTTAGCTCTGATAAACAAGTTCAATGGAGTCACACACGGCCTCTTTCTCTTTTCCAAGAGATCCAAGTCCTAGAAGCCCAGGAGAAGTAAGAGTGAGAAGTGTCTAAAGTTTGTCCATTATTCCACCCATTGATCCTCATATAGTCCATACTGTATATTTCATTCAGATGGTGAACACCAGATGTTCCCTGTTTGTCCAGAGTCTATATATCTCATTATCTCAAGGTCGAGTCTCAGTTGAAACAAAGGGTTGTGATGTCACCCCTTAAACTCCCATCAATAGGGACTCTAGATTCTTATATGGCCTCCTTGTGTTCTTAATATATGTACATTTCTTCATTTCTTTAATATCATAGGTCTGAAGGTGTTTAATTATGTTGACATTGATGGGTGACGCTTTCTCCAAGGAGGACTCTGAAGACTCCTTCCATAACTGTTAATGTTGTTTAATTGGTGTCCAGATGAAGTACTATGTGTAACGGGTTCGACAAGCAGAGAGAAACACATGAACCAGAATCCACAATCACAAACAAGCTTTATTTAGCACAATGTTCAGCAAGCAATGTTAAACATGTTCAGTCTTCACTCTGAAGCTGAACAGTGATTTTGGTGAGTGGTGCCTTGGTGAGTGGTGCGAGTCCTCGGGTGAGCCGAGCAGCACAGAGCAGGAGGCACGCGGCAGGCAGGGAGAACGCGGGTAAGTTCAAGCTTTGTAATGATCTACTCACCAGTCTGGTGACGGGTGAATTGTGAATGTAGATTGCGTTCCAGCCCAGGTGTATCAGCGAGCCCCGTCCCCTTTCCACACACACACTGCAGGGGCTGCAGGTCCAGTAGAACATCATATGAGACACTGTGTGTGTCTGAATGGTTTGAGCAAAAAGGTTTTTCCGTTGTGTGCGCACATATGTTACTGAATTTATTTTAAATCATGAGCCATCATTCAGTGAAACTCACTAACCGGTGAGTTTGTTGAACATTTCTTTAGGCTGAAGCACAAATATGAAATGGACTATCGTGGAAAAGCTAAGTTTGATTACAAATGATAGACTGTTTTGACAATTTAGATTTGATTAACACCACAAATTGGTAATCAGTAATTGAATAAAAAAAGTAATTTTCAACCAATGATATTTTTTACAGTTATTTTTATTGTACAATTTTCTTTTATATATTAAAAAAAATGTGTATATTCATATATTCATCTTGGAGCAATTTCTGTTTTTTGTTTTTTTTCTCCAGGAAACGTAGGTAGGCGTAGTGTGGCTCAGACATCCAATTCAGGCAATTCAGTTTTTGAATTCAGCATAATTTATTTATTTTTTTTTCAGTTTAATTTTTTTAAAATGTACTTAAAGATTAATTTTTTTCTGCAAGAGAACTACTTGGAAAAACGTTTAGTGTAAATTTCCACATAAGAATGTGGTGCGAGTCGTTTCTTCTGATCGTGTACTTACTCACCGCATAAAACCATTTCATGAGCAATCAAAATCCAATTAGTTGGGTTTTCCTCAGTGTTACTCGACACACTTTAGATAAGATCAGAGGAAACCCTGGGATAGAGGACGAGGGCGAGGCCTGACCAGCTGGCCCGGGTGGCTTCAAGACAACCATCCCGGGAGGAGAAGGAAAAGGTCATGGCCTATGACGACCAGTGCTCTCCAGCCAATAGATTAGTGCAACAGCGCTGGCTGATGAAGCACAGAGAAATCAGAACCACCTGCGTGTGCAGAGTCGACCTGAGGCAGAGGGCAGAGGTGCTTATTTGTTTTTGCTAAATTAATGGGGCCTAATTAATTCCATTGCGTCATTAGGGAGGTGGTACACAGAGGGCAGGGGAATGTTGCCAATCAATCTCTGGAGAATGCAGAAGATGCCTGGGAGAGCCGGTCGATAAGGATCTGTAGTGCTAACCAAGAGCAGACGTGCTAGGCTACTATATCTCTCTCTGTTTCCAGGTAAAGTACTCCTTAAGCACGAAGCACCAGTTAGAGATGATGTAAGTACGCTTTAGGGGTGGTTGAAAATGACTCTCCGGGTCCATCAGGCCCTAGGAGGCCAGACGTTAACCACGAGCAGACATGCAACGCCATGTTGGCTAAAAAGCAGGTTGCAGAAGAGGGGCTCACTTCCACTTTTCCATTAAATATGACCTTTTACTCAACCGAAAAAGAAAAAGGTGTGGAAGTGTGATATTTTGCAACAGCTGTAAATTTTGAGCGCAGTCGTGAAACACTAGCTCGGCGTCTGCGTTAGCATGAACTAGCTCCGTTGCTAGAACCCGAGCGGGTGTTGAGAGAACAGCTGCGTGTCCAATGAATGTGGAAACGCTCGAGCGCTGGGCTTCACCGGTGATTTAGATGACAGTTAAAGGAGGCAAAAAAGGCAAACGTGTTCATTATAGTTTTCTCCACTTCCCTATCGCTCCCCTAGGAGCAGTCTGTGAACGGCAGGAGAGAAAGGAGAGGCCGTGGTTCCTCTTCTTCAAAACATATTAGCGGAGGCCCAAGGATGAGAAGAACGTCTACTATCTGGCCTCAGTGTCCTCGACCCTTAGCCAGGAGGTTGCAGGTTTTTTTTCTCTCTTTCTCCTCATTTCAAACATTTGTATTCCTCAGTTTTCTCTCAGCACAACCCCCCCCCCCCCCTCCTCTGGCTAGGTAAAAAATGGCAGAGGAGGGTTACTTGGTTGTAAAAGGAGTGATTATGGAGCCTCCGTTCTTGGCCTAATTGGATCAAGCTGACTCTGAGCGTTGAACAAGATGTTGCTTGTCTCAATGCTGATAGATGAGCAATTGAATTTGTTTCGTAATTAACTGGGATGAACCTTCAAACTGGGAAAATCAGTGTTTTCACACAGGCTATCATCAGCAGCGAACACAAAAGTGACGGCATTTTGACTTGGAAAAATGTAATCACAGATTAAAAAAGGGTTAAAACATTGTCCAATTTGTGTAGTTTTTAAAACATTTATATAAAATTTTTTGCCCTTTTTTTTCATTTTAACATTTAATAGTTCGCTTTTTTCTGTTCTGTAGAGGGTAAAATGTGTTAAATTTGTCTAAGAAATATTCACAATTAAAAAAAACAACAGTAAAATAATTGGGTTTCACTTATTTGGGTTTAACTTTTTTTTGACATAGTAATGAAAAAAGCAGTAAATTTTATCTTTTGAGACCTTATGCTGTACTTTTATAAATGTAACAATAAACAGCCAGGAGTAATTTAGTGTCCTACTGTTGCTGGATCGCTTCCCCAAGAAGCGGACATAACTTGTTATTGCTAAAAATATTATTGTTTGCATTGCCGGAAAATTATATTTTACACAGTACAAGTGGCGTGATAACATCAGTGATGCATCACCGTATCGTCATCAATCAGACCTTAGATCGCCATGCACAAATTCCGAGCGCCTAACCGCTAGCTTGATTTGTTCAGCTGAGCGATAACGCACCGCCTTCGCACCTGTAATCCGCTCTTGAGCAACACGTGACTCATCAAAAACTGAGCTCGCACCTCATTAAACAGTCACGCAGGACCTCCAGAAAGCAGCGTTTCACCCTGCCCCGTCCCGCTCGCCAACCCAGATAAGAACCTCCTCCCTTCAATATGCGAAGGCTGCCGTTAGCATGCTAGCCCGATGAAGCGGAATCATTTATCAAAAGCTTATTTTAAAGCTCCATGAATGTCAGCTTGTGTTGCTGCACTTAATTGAAATGTAGTCAGCCAACACCTGAAATATATCGTCCTCCAGCTGGCTGCGAGCGGCATGTTTTATAGCGATCTTCACAACACCTGTTTAATATTAGCGAGCACCCCTTACAATATTTTTTTTACATTCCTTACGTCGCTCTCGCTTTGATTTATTTCCAGGGAGGTCAAGCAGAGATAAAAATGGTTTATTCACGCACATTTAAATGTTGTGTTGCTGATATTTGGATCGCAGGCCTCGGCTCAGGCAGCAGGGGTTTTTTTTTTTCTCCTCTTTTTTTCGAGGCTCTAAATGAAGAAATGGTGTGACGTTGCTGTGGGGGGTTTGCGAGTGCCCGTCAGAGGATGGTCATCTGTGAGCGATTCAGGTTTGGACCAGAGAGGCGTCGTGCATGAGATTTCAGATCACACGGCTAGAACCATTAGCATGGCTTGCTCTCGAGCTTACGGTTACAAGTTTAATTATACTCTTCTACTGTAACGACTACAAATTCACTTTTCCCCCCTTTTTTCATAAACCATGACTTGTGAAGTACTGTCGTAGACGTGCGTGTAAAAAGCCGTCACGAACAACCTGCAGCCTTCAACTTTTTCTTCTTCTTCTTCTTCTTCTCACTATCTGCCCTTCCCCCCTCAGCCAACCTTAGCATAACCCCAGGCTCCTGAACTCGCTTGTACATTTTAGTCCCCGATAATAAACCAACATCTGCAGAACTTACAAGTGCTTTACCCCGAGTTAATTGAGTAAATTGAAGCAAGCTGCGGCGCAGTAGTGATCTATGAGTCCCGGTCCGGGGCCCAGAAGGGAGACAACAGATTTACTGCGAAGACAGTGGGCGGCCTTTTGTTCAAGAGCTGGTTCATGGGAAGTTTGAGGTCAGGCTGGATTAAAATATCTCCACGAACAAATGGAGTAATTTGAGTATCATATATGGAGAGCTGTGCCAGTTTCCACCAGCCATCCAGGTGTGATTTATTTGATTTTAAGCCTCCGTTTTTTTTTTTTCTTTTTTTACTTCCCCATCCCCCTTTTTTTTCTTGAGTTTTTCTTGCTCTGTTATTTAGGATTTATAGGTAAGGCCCTATTAACACGTCCTTTAGTTATGCTCGACGTGTGTGTATGAATGTGTGTGTGAGAGAGAGAGAGATCGACCCATAGCGGGGATAAATAAATACCAGCGGGGGATAGCCTCTACAAGGGGAAGCACTCGAGTGATTTCCTCCTGCGCTCGTGCCCTCAGGGGTCGTCAGCGCTAACGTGGTATTCATCTCAAACTGCAGGGAAAAGTGCAGAGTTAGAGCGACGAGAGAGAGAGAGAGAGACGGGGGGGGGGGGGTGATGAGGCAGTGTGTTTGTGTGTCGCAGGATTCCTGTCCTCCCTGACGTGGCAAGGCGGTCCACTCGTGCAGTGATTACGCTAAATTGAGCATGCAGGCCGGCTGCTCGGAGGAGCTATAAAACACGAGCGACCGTGACTCGACGAGAAACTAATTCTGCACACGAGCGATTCTACGACTCTGTGTGTGTGTGGTGAGGCAGGTTAGGTTGTGTAGCTTTTAAATAAAACTGATTTGACATTTTTAACGCAAGTGTGTTTAGACGTTAACCCAGTATTCCAAGGGTTGTTTTTTTTCCCCTCCTTTTAAACATCTAGTTCCAGCTTTTTAACATAATTAATGAGTCCCCTAAATGTGGTTATGTAGCATCCAAGCCAAGAGTGTAAGACCATCATCATGATATACAAAGAAATCAAATTAATTTCTTTACATACGATTTGCGTAACAGGTTTTTACCTTTTAAAGGAGAAAACAAATAAGTCTGTTTCTTCTTCTTCCCATAATCTGATCAGGAAATCCAGACAGCACAAGTTCTTGTGTAGACTTTTGAGATGTTCAGTTGCGAAGTATGATACATATGTTTTAATTATATTTGAAGGTTTTTATACTTGAAGTCTAGTTCTTGTGGCTGAATCAGGCAGAAATTTCAGTGTTTTTTGCTTTCTGTAAATATTTTTCTCATGATTTCATAAAGGACCTGTTGCCCATGTTTAAAATGTTTACCTTTACAGTTTACCACAATCATACACACTATCAGTACCGCTTTATCCTGTACGCCAGGGTGGTGGTAGTGGGGGGGGGGGGGCGGGCGGTATGAGGCTGGACTTTGTTTTTGAGGCATTTACGCTGGCTTTAGCACTCGCTTCTTCGGACCCAACGTTTTCCTTTTTATACGTCAGGTTCACTCTCTGCAACATCAAGCATCAAATCGTGTGTAAGATTTATATGTTCATTTCCATTCTTTGGCAAAACATTTAGTCATTTATTGCCCCGGGAGTGTTTTATACGCTATGTAAATTTTCTGGACTATTTCACCAACAGTTTCGCTGAGTGTTTTTCCTGGAAGCGCTCGATCACACTCTCGAGTGTATATCTATATATATATAAAAAGTGCTTGCTGT
>JAQMYK010000038.1:31773543-31788475 GCA_030014345.1 Clarias buthupogon | reverse complement strand
ATATTATATTATATTATATTATATTATATTATATTATATTATATTATATTATGGCGATTCGCATTACAGTTTTTTATTAGCTCCCCGATTTTGAAACATATGAGACAAAAAGAATAAACACAATAATAATATACTGTAGGAGTAAGCCAAGCTGTGTCGCAGTTTTGTTTCTGTTTCTCGGTCTTCCACATACTCATACTGTACACGTAGTAAATTATGGTGTTGATTGACTCTGTTTGCTCATGTTTGACTCATTTAGCCACGCCCACCTTGAGCGAGAAAGTGCTAGGTGCTGTGACGTAATCTGGCACATAAGTTTTATAATTGTAAAATTTATAACGTCCCTTCTACTCAACACTCTGATTTCATTTATGGCGCAGGTTTAACTTCAGGTGAATACTTAAGTACTGTCAAAGTGTCAATAAATTCTATCCAGCTAGTTTTGTGTGATGCTGTGACGAACATGGTCTGGACAGACATACGGATATACAGATAGAGACAGGTTTCTGGTCCTGTATGAAACATAAAGGTACACTGTATTGCCAAAAGTATTTGCTCGACCTGCCTTCACATGCATATGAACTTGAGGAACATGCAATTTTAAATCCATAGTGTTTATTAATTTGATGTTGGCCCCGCCCCCTTTGCAGCTGTAACAGCTTCAACTCTTCTGTGAAGGCTTTCCACAAGGTTTAGGAGTGGAATCTTTGACCATTCTTGGGAATTTTTGATCGTTCTTCCAGAAGCACATTTGTGAGGTCAGACACTGATGTTGGACGAGAAGGCCCGGCTCGCAGTCTCCGCCTCTAATTCATCCCAAAGGTGTTCTATCAGGTTGAGGTCAGTCAAGTTCTTCCACACCAAACTCGCTCATCCATGTCTTTCTGGACCTTGCTTTGTTCATCGGTGCACAGATACACTTGCATACAAAAAGTTTGACTAATCATTTAAGGGTTTGATTTCTTTTCTTTCTTTTTTTTGCGGTAAAACTGCTAATTATTTTAAAACCATTCCTATTGGGCCTCAGAGTGGCGCAGTGGTAAAGTGTTCGCCGTATCATTCGGAGATTGCTGGTTCGATTCCCGGGTGATGCTGTAACCTCTCACAGCCGGAGGTCTAAAGAGAGCTGATTGGCCTGAGCTCTCTCAGAGGGGAGGGATGAGAGATACTTCGTGCTCCCACATTAATCACGGCTCTACAGCCAATCAGGGGCGTCTGTGAGCTCACGCAAGCGGATGGAGCGGATAGCGCTGTCCTCCGAGTGTGTTATTCCGCCCCCAACAGTGCGTGAGCGAGCAGTTCGAAAAGATGCGGTCGGCTGGTGTCACGTGATTCGGAGGAAACACATGATAGTCTTCGGCCCTCACGGCTGAGTGGTAGTGGTAGCCTTAATGTGGGAGCCCCCTAGTGGCGGGGAGGAATTGGACACGAGTAAATTAGGGAGAAAATCAGGGAAAAATCCAAAATAAAAAAAAAAATTTTTAATAACATTCCTATTTAAGAGTCTTCAGATTAGACACCGTTTACCTTCACAGCTTTGCACACTATTGTCAGCCAACAAGTGCTCAACACATGCTAACTGAGATCAGGATTGCTGGAAAATCATTCTATGTGATCACCTAGTTGAGAGCCTGCCCAGAGTCTTCAAAGCACTCTTCAAAGCAAAAGGAAATATTACTTTCTAAGAAAATATTACTGATTTTTCTGTCTACATTTTTCTTCTTTTTTTTTTTTTTTGCTTTACTCAGTAATTTTGAGTGTTCAGAGTTTTTATGCCTGCAGTATTGTTTTGCAATGTAGAAAACTGTAAATGTTACTGGACACAGACTGCACTGACCACTGCTGAGTGCAATTTTTTCTGTAAAACAAAAAGAAGGCAGCTACCCTACAGTACGCAGTTACGATAAGGTGATGTACTTAAAAGCCAGAGTTTTGTAGTTAGAACTTCAAGATTATAAAATAGAATAAACTTGACAAGCTTGCATATTTATAAAATATAAGACTTAATCATAGCACATTGTTGAGTTTTTAATTCTGATTATTAGAAAGTATCGTTGTCTTTTGTATAGTTCATTGTTAGTTTTGTTCATTTACAGTATGGTGTTAATTTATTTGTCTTAGCTATTCAGGTAATTAGTGTCTTAGTTATGTAGTTAATTTATGTAGTTAATTTATGTTGTATGTAGCACCTTGGTCCTGGAGGAACGTTGTTTAATTTCTCTATGTACTGAGCTACAGTTTATTTGGTTGAAATGACAATAAAAGCCGACTTGACTTGACTAGACTAATAAAGTTGTAAATCAAATCAAAGATTTATGTTAACGGCTTGTTCTAATATGTCATCATTTCAGTAGAAGCAACTCTGTGCTGAAAAAAAAAAAAAAGAAGAAGTGTTGACTGAAAGATGTTCGTTAATAGGAGGAGTCAGCTACTCTACAAACAGAAAATTTGTTTTCCACCACAAGAAAGACTTTAGATCAGACGGATTTGCTCTTACTGGTTTCAAGACAAACTATATATTTTGTATGTTCAACTTAAGAAAATAAAAGAGAGCCTGTTGAGGAAACCACAGTAACGCAACAATGAATGGTGCTAGCTTGTGTCAAGGACGTTCCATGTTTAATGTGGTTAAAATGTACACTACCGCGCAAAACTTTGGATCACTTTCTAACTTCTTCATGGTCGTTCCTGATTTTTATTTATCTCTACATTATAAATTAATGCTGAAGGAGTCTAAAATATGGAATAATCTCCTTTGAACAGTTAATCCCGAGGTAAGTTTTGGTCTTGGGTTCCTGGGTAAGTCTTCATGAGATCCAGTTGCATCATGGTGCTCCATGGGTTTTGCAAATGCACTTGACACAATACTGTTCTTGCAAGATCTGTTCCAGAACCGCTGACCTCCAGTTCATCCGTGTCTTAAAATAACAACTGGCTGTTGTAACATAATTACCCAATTCCATAGGTGTTATTTCATCGTTTTGAAATCCCCAGAATAAATCTCTAAACAAATTTACAAGTGATTCCGACCTAAAGAGTAGTGTATGTAATTTCTAGATTAATGAAAAGACTATCATTGGTGGCACTTTGGGACATGCGCTTCAAACAGGCTCGTAATTTCAATTCCTTGCTTAACTAATTGCTTCGCTCTTAATTTACTCATGAGATATTAATCCATGCGTCTCTACCAGTTCATGATGGAACAACTAACTACTTAATGGCTCATCGGATGGCCATGACAAATTAAAGCGGAGCTATCGATAGCATGTCATATTTTCTGACATTTTTTTCTATCCATAATTAATCTGACCTTAATTGCGGACGGGTGTTGGTTAGCCTCCAAAAAAAATATATATATATATATGCATTGAGCGTGGGTTTCAGGCATCATTAAACGTAAGGCGATATCTAGAGATCAGCTGCAGCTAATGTCAGGGTTTTTGTTCATGACAAGGCGTTTTGTGTTTCTGTAATTACGAAGCAGTTGGGAATGTTCCACATTGTTGAGGGGCGGGGGTTAAAAAAAAAAAAAAAGCCCCGATGGTGTTTTCAGTCCACCTCCATTGTGTCCAGGCTGCTTAACCAGCCCGCCCCTCCTGACAGCACGTTTAAGTCTATTTTGAGGGAGATGGATTGTTTTCCTGAGAAAACTGAGCGCGGTTGTGGTGGAACGTAGGAGCTATTATGCAAAGGGGCAGGATCGTGGACGAGGAGGGTTTTATTTTCTCATTTGAAGAGTGAGAAAAACCGTCAGTGAGGTTTTTTCTGACGGAGGGGAAAGTGGAGAATCTTGGCTATCCGGAATTATCTGGTGAGCGCAGAGCGGGGCACGTTTCTTCCCTCCCTCTTCCCCTTCATTTCTTCTCTATCTCTGGCACCGAACTTATCACAGTAACGTCGAGTAAGATCGTTTTTGGCTCACGCCTGACAAACCTGATATAAATTTCCATCTGACTCTGACAGAAGTTTTTCATTTTGCCAAGAGGGCAGAAAGTTAAGAGAGAGGGGGCGAGATATACACGTTGCGTGAGCACAAGCTAAAATGCGAGGATTTTTCAGGATGGCTGAATCAGGTTTTAAAACCTCAACCTAAGTAGGATCTTCCAGAAATTAAATTCTTCTTAAATGAATGAAAACTTTGAGAGGATTTTATTTTTTGGATTATTCCACGAGCGAAAAATTGTCATCCTACCAAGCCATGTGTGTCTTACTTATTTATTCTCCCCGTTCTTATCATAATCCCTCATGCCCCAAGTTTAGGTCAAAGGTCGCTAAACAGTTGAGAAAGGTGTCCCTGGGTGTAGCCGCGTCAGTGGCGGTTGTGTGGTGAAGGCCATCTCCAGCCACATCCAGCTTGGCACGAACAGCTCAACAGGGCAATCTAGCACCCTCATTACATACCTGCCACTCTAATTACAAGCTGCTCAAGAGATGTTATTCTACACCTGGCAGTGACAATGACAGCGCCTCCGTCTCCCGGCTCCTCTCCACCTTTGTGTAACTGGGCGCCGAGTGCAACACAACACCCATGTAAATAAATGAAGCTTCCACAGCTAGGCGGTACGCTGCAGGAGCTAAAACAGCCTCTTCATTAAAAAGTAAAAAAATGAGTGAAGGATGCCGTCAACATTTCACTTTTTTATTTTTTATTTTAGAAGAATCTCTATGTAATAGCTGGATTCCATCAGCTCCAAACATCATTAGTAAACACTTTTATAATGTTTCATTCAAACCTGAATAATTCTCAGTAGTTATTGACTATTAAACAGTTAATGATTTAAATTTAAGGACTGAAGAGGGTTACGTTTTGGGGCCTGAACATTTTGGTCAGAGCTTGGTTTTATGTCGTCACCTTGAAAATTTCACTTTGTCACCTTGAAAGCACAAAAACCTTTTAAAAAACAAATGTATGTTTACAAATGTAACAAATGAACATCAAATGTAATATAGTCCCAGCTAGACATAGCACAGTGTCTGGATTTTAGTTCAATTATAAGTAGACGGGTAGGTAGACAAATAGTTGTGTGTAAAAGTTGTTTAATTATTTTGTTTAAAAATGTTATTTGTCACATAGACAACTGTTTGTAACCTTAAAAAATAGAAAAGAATTTAAAATATAAAATTTACAATATGTCGAATTTTGCTACAGTAAGATACTGTATGTATATGATATACATATACAAAGTAAGTATATGATAGAAATACATAGAAAATGTAAAAAATATAACCTGTGTAAATAAACTGTATAAAGAATATGGAATGTGCATAAACATAAATATTATCTGATCGTAGTGGATTTTAGTGGCAAACTCACAGACATACAGCACATAACTTTTTTCACAGTGCCATTATTTATTAAGAAAAAATACAGCCAAAAGAAAAAAAAACATGTGGCCAGTACCCCCTTTAGTGCTTCCACAGATTGTAAGAGGGTGAGTTACAACACGCTGGTGCTGGTCATCAGTCCTGGATTAACTGATCATCAGCAGGTGTGCAGACCTTCATAAAAGCAGAAGTTTGAGTGTGTGTGCGTGTGTGCACTAGAGTCTAGTGTATAAAATATACATACATACATACACACACTGTCTGACCAAGAGTGTCACCACCTGGATTTAACTACGCAAATAGTTCCATTTGATAATTACTGAAACAAGTTATTTAACCCTAACTGATCCACTAAGTACCTTTTCATTTCTTAAAAGAACATGTCAGAAGACATATCCTGTAGTCGTGTCAAACAAGGGTCAGATTATTGGCCAGAATCAAGCAAAGAAAGCAACTAAGGAGATTACTGAAACTACTAAAATTGAGTGAAGAACTACAAAAACCGGTTTTTGTACCGGTTTTTGTACAAAACCTGGACGGGTTTGTGGTGATCAATCATCTTCAAAAGAGAAAATGTGGTCAGAAAAACATCCTGAATGCTTGTGATGGAAGATCACTTAATCACTTAGTGAAATCAAATCGCAGGGAAATAAATAGAACCCTCAGCTATATTTAATGGTGAAAGTAAGAGCATTATTGTGAAGAGAACTCAAGAGACTGGGACTAAACAGCTGTGTAGCCTTAAGAAAATCACTTATCAGGAAAAAAAAAAAAGGCTTAAAGAATGGAGTGTGGAGCGATGCAAAAAGGTCATGTGCCCCGAGTAGTCCTGATTTACCCTATTCCAGAGTGATGGTGGCGTCAAGGTAAGAAAAGAGACGGATGGACCCATCATGACTAGTGTCTACCGTACAAGCCTGAGGGGGCAGAGTCACTGTATGTCTAGAGTCAGCAACGTTATGTGCCCAAAAAAATGAGGTCAGCTGAAACGTATCTGAATGTACTGAATGAACAGGTTATTTCCATCAATGGATTTTTATTTTCTTCCCTGATGGAGCGGGCGTACTCCAAGATGGTGCCAGGGTTCATCGGAGTTACTGTAATTGTGAAAGAGTGTTTCAGACATGATTTTCACACACAGAATGACCTCCACAGAGTCCAGGCCCTAATCTGATTGAGAAACTTTTAAGATGTGCTGGAGAAGACATTGCGGAGTGGTCTGACTCTCCCATCATCAATACAAGAGAAATTGTGACTCTGGACAGAAATATATGCAAAGGTATACTAAACTAAAAAAATATAAAATTATATAAACATTATATATATATATATATATATAGACAATAAATCAGTAAATTTTAGCAAAAAGTCATTTCTTTTTTCATTTAACATTTACAGGAGGGTTGACATATTATTACAGTCAGTAGGTTTATATATACACGCATGTATATTATTATCTATTTATCTATTATTATCTATTTGTCATAAAATGGTCTTAAATAATTTTTCACTAATACATGTCCCTCTGCATGATACAGTGTTACTATAGATACAATAATTTATTAATATATTTATTTTCACTATAGTTATTTAGAACAAGGTCAAAAATTTCAATATTAACTTACAACCCTACAATGAAGTTCTAACTCCTGATAGGCCCACACACGGGGTATGTCGAGTATCTAACCCCATATACTGTACGAGTGAAAAGGTAAGTGGGATTTCAGCACGAAGCTGAGAAACCTGTAAGCTAATAGTATTGCACTGTAAGCATTCGACTAAATGTCATTCAGTCATGTGTAGGTACAAATAAATTCATCCTCGGTCCATTGTCAGACTGAAAAAGGAACCGCTCCCTTTTCCCAAAACATGGAGTAAATGTATAAACCCAAACCATCCCCCAACCCCCCCACCCAAGAGTCCACATTAGGCAGCATGGATGGCTTTTAAAAGGCTTACGAAGGCCGTTTAGCATCAGTAGCGCCAGCTTACCATGGCCGTGTCAAGATAACATGCAAGCATCCGCTGGGTTTTCATTGGCTGTCAGATGTGATTTTACACTGGCTGAGAGGAAGAGCAGTGCCGTGCTAAAAGATGCACTCACAAAGCCAAGACAAGGACAGGGGATTTAAAAATAGCAGTAAAAAGAGAGGGATTGTGTGTATGTTTGTGTGTGTTTAGAGAACCTACTGATGATTATACTCTAGATGAAATTGGATAACTCTGATGATCTGGTACGATCCAACGTACAATAGGCGGTACATTTTGAAGAGGACGAGCGCTTGTAATAGCGCTGCGTTAAAGACTCGCACGTCACTTATTACCGCCTAACTGAAGGGAAGGGATGGATATTGGCACCTGCGCGCTGCTGATAGCCAGACTAAATCCCCCCCCCCCCCCTCCCCACTTCCCCCTGTGTCCCAGCTATGATCCAAACCAGCAGCCCTTGCCCTCTGCAAACCACCGAGTCTTATTTTCTCACATCAGCCACCACGAAAGATCACCGCGAGCTGATTATACTGCATCGTGCAGCAGGGTGTGAGGATGTAGTGAAGCACTGCACGAAGAAAACCGTTAAGTTCCGGGAGGAAACGGACACTCGCCATTGCATTGCTGTTTTTACAGCCGTCTAATCGTGAGACACCAGACGACTGTCGTCTAGACGTGCAATGGACGCGTCGTGTTTTCAAACTTCGGAAAATCTTCCGGTCAAACCATAAAATCATAACACATTTTAGGAATTTCATTTTAATTTTTAAGTGTAACTACGAACCGTGCTACTTTTTTTGTTAAATGCCATAATTAGCTATTTCTACAAATGAACAAAACCTACAATAGCTATTACATGGAAGAAAGGACTATAATAACACCAGCCACCTACAGTATGATGGATCTGTCATGTAAACACTGGAGTTGTTCACAACGATGCCAGAAAGCAGGTAAGATGTTGGCCATGGACCTCTTGGCATGTAATGCACATATCGTTTGACAAAGTGGATATACGGCTAATGCTAGTGCACTAATTGGAGAGGAGAGACCGAAAGCCGAGACGGCGGGGTGTCCGTGTAGCGCCATGTGCGCTCACACACCTGGTAGTGTGAACCAGAATATGGTAGTAATGAGTGTTAAAGTGCAGAGTGTACAGTAGACCCTCAGAAGACACACCATGTCAAGCATCTATAATCTCTGTCTCATTATCCACCTTGAAAAACCAGGAACTGCCTATTAAATCTGGAGCGGCTGTGCATTAGTGGAAATCTGCACACTAAATAATTACCCTGTATGTGAGAATCTCTGTATCTTCAGTGTGTAATAACAGGGGTTTGTGGAGAGATGAGTAATCTGCTCGGTCCCTCCCCTCGCTACAGGACGAGATAATAATTGCCGTATTAATTGGTGTTGTCCAAGCTAGAGGCTGGGTAAGAGATCCCACTGGGGCTAATAATTAATGTTTTTTTTTTTTTCCCCTTCTCCATTTCCTCAGTCTCCCACTTCGTCTTTCTCTCTCCTACTGTACCTGGTGTCCTTTCTCGCTCCTCGTCTCGCTGCAGTATCATTAGGAATGGTTCTCTTAGGAGAAACAACACGACTCATTAGAGTATTTTTAGATAACGCGTCAGCAACAGGAGTATTTCCTGCACCGTATGATGTTTGTTGTTGGGTTCTGTAATCTTTCATTTCAAAACCTGATACGTGGGTATTAGGCGAGTGCTGCGGTTCCTGACTGTCTACTGGGATGAAAGGCTCCATTAAGGCCTATTGTACACGCGTAGGATAAACTGAATGGTGCTGCTTGCGGAGGCGCTTGGAGCTTTCACGTCGTCCAGGCACCTCATACTGTAACTAACAACTACTGTATGCGCATGAGAAAGTTACACACGTGAGCATTCCATTCATATTTTTCATATGTGAAAGTGAAAGACTAGTTAGGATAATTAAGAAGATGGGAAGCATTAAAAGAAATACAGTGTTGCACAGGCGTACAAATTGAATCCGTTCCAGAAGCGAGTTCTTAAGGCGACAATTCGTGTTGTGAAATGCATTTTCCCATAGAAAATAATGTAAGTGCGGATAATCCGTTCCAGCCACCAAAATATGACCAATATTACTGATTACCAACACTGAAATTATATTCTTGCATTTAAAACAATTCAAATATTTAGAAAAGACCTGTAAAATATGTAATCGACATTAAACCTTACTTCACTTTAATTTATGATTCCTCTTGCACCGACTGCTTTAAAAAACCAAACCAGAGGTGACTCCCTCTTCTTGGAACCCATGATGCATGATGTATGTCTTCACTGAATCTTACACAAAATGCAAAAAACATTTTTTTTAAAAATTATATAAACTTGCTTTGCTTGGCTTTCCACTAACGCAAACAAGTTTTGATCGGTTCCCCGACATACTCGGTTCAGCTCAGTTCGTCTGTCTGTATACCGAAAATGCTTCGCATGGCGAGTCCAATTAGTGATTAGGCTAAAATTCTGTTCGTATGCCGAGCTACCGCTGTAATTCTAGTTACAGTCATGGTAATTGGTTTCATTTAGCAATATGGCATTTAGACATATTATTTGTGAAAGCGATTTGTTGAGGTGGTTTAAACAGTACTCACATTGTGCGCAAATAACCAATAATTCATAAAAATCGAATCCAGTGGTGGGTAATGGTGTGTTTGTGATTGGATGTGAAGGGAAATTTTGTGCTTGTGCATCACATTTGCTTAGATCATAACTACTAACATAACTACTAACAGTTGGTCGTCCCTTCCATGAGACCGTCACATAGCCAAGAGTACTGTATATTTGCAAACTTTCAGGTAAAAACAGAACTACTGCAGTAATTACCACTGTAATTAACACACTCTGATGTGCTCGTTTAAAGACCCTCATACGGTACCAAACATCCTCTCGGCCCCCTTGGCACCACAACTACTTCTACACCTGTATAATGTAATGACTGGCAACCCCACCACCCATGTGTCACTCTGAAGAAGACGTGCTTCCTTTCTTCACGTCATCTCAGCTAAGTTTTCCCACCATTGTCACCTCGGGCTTGTTGGCGATCTAAAGCTGCATTTAAAAAAGATTGAATATAAAAAAAGGAAAATAACCTACTTTTTCAGGTTATAATGAACACAACCTCAAATTCAGTATTTACACATGCAAAGTAATAAATATGAGCTCAGTGATTTACTTCTTGTATTTCATTCGTGGAAATGAGAATGTGCTGTATTGTAAATTTGAAAATTCAGATTTTTTTTTTTTTAATAGCGTCTGTGGCTGTTATCCGCTTTCACACCTATTCATTTATTTCCTTGATCAACAAGTCCAAGATTTTCTTCATCTAAATTGAGTCCAGTGCTCGTTTATTTCGCAGTAAGAAAAGTGATCAGCGTTTCTGAGGCTAAGACTGTTAAGATGCCCGCAGGGCAAATCAAATGGCTGCCTTCCCAGCGTGCCTTGCTGCATGAGATAGTGGTAATTAACTTAATGGGGCCTTGAATTGTAGTGGACGGTTGATGTGCGGCATGTGTTGACGCTCCCCCGCTGGTCCAAACAACCACTTGCTGCCTCGTTACAGCTTGTGTTAATTAACGTGATAGCAGGCTGCAGTGGGAGCTCTTATTATTGAGACCGCTGTGTTTTCTGTTTTAGCACTGTGCTCGTATGCATTGCCCTTTATTAGAGGTCACGTCTCCAATTTTCAGATCTCCTTTTGTGCGTTTCCATCTGTGAGCATGAGAGCGTTATTTTGAGTTTGATTTTCCGTCCAACATCCAATCCAGGCATGGATTTATTTTTGTTTTTTCTTTTTTAAATCCAGACCTGTATACATTGCAATGCCACATTTTTACTCCTCATTCTCTGTAAAAGCTAAATCATGGTGTATTTGGCAGTCATATTTGGCAATACTGACGCCTGACATCCAAACCCTACAACCAAACCTTTTCTGTTTAATCTATTATGGGTGAAAAATTATATATTATTCTTTTTTTATTATTAAGTAAAAGTTCATATTGCTCATAGTGACTGAATGCAGAGGACTGTACTGATTGAGTCACTATCAGATTTGTCAATTAACAGGGTGTGTTAGAACCATCCATGTGTTAAATAAAATCCAAAGTCATCACAATTGGTATAAATGCAGTAAACAGTTTGTGAAGAGACAATGTTCAGATCTATTACTTATATTTGTCAATTAGTTGATTAACACCTACGTATGTATTTTGCTGTAAATCAAATGCACTGTGGTGTTTTAAGTTATGTTCCAGTTATACCAGTTCCCGGTAAGAAATAAAACACTTGCTGGTATGGGAAAATCAGTGGCTCGAGTTGTGAATCTCGACATGAATCAGTGTCCCTGAAAGGTGATTTACCTACAACAGCACAACTCAACTTTTAACATTAAAGAATGAAACCGAATGTTTGCCTAAAGCTGGTTATGGTTATTTAATGTTGTTTACCTTTCTTTGAAGACCTCCATCCTAAAGACTTGAAGTTACAGCTCTTCCTTGCACTGTTACTGATGTCGACATTAAATCTCCATCTGTACGTTTCCTCACTCAAAATATCCCCGTATTAACAAATGATGCTTCTTCCATGCAAGTCCCTGTGAATAAAATGGAACCAGTAAAGCATTGGAAACTGGATGGTGCTACAGTCAGAGCTTCCATTAAAGAAAATCGGCACCAATCAGAGATGAGAATTGAACAGTATGTAGTTATAGCTAGAACTTTTAATGATCACTTCAAATGAGATGAAGTGCAATTCCAGTGGTTTCGAGAAACACGGTATGAAGCATAAGGCAGTATTTTCATCCAGAATCAAGGATTTGTCCAAGTAGGTTTATAAAAATTTCAGGATGTAGTGAGGACTATAATAGATGTGGACTATAATAGATGTGTGTTACTGAGTCATTTACACAAATTTGCGAAATTAAGTGGCCAAACACCTGTTTTAAAGCACTAATCCATTTTGTTGCAAGTCTTGTTTTTCGTACAGCAGTAAATTCAGGTTAAAACAGTTAACAGTTTTCTGGTTACAATCGGCGCAGGGATTAGTGTCTCGTGTAATGCTACCAGGAAAGCTGTATTTGCAACTTTCTAGGGTCAACTCGTCATTAAGATAATCCTGTAATGCAATCAAAAGAACCTTGTCCACTGTTTTATAATGAAGGGGGGGGGGGATTTAGCGAGGAGCAGAAGGTTGTGTGAAGCAACGTTCAGTCAAACGACCAACCCGAGCCATAACCGCTGTTAATTAGTCTGATAAATTATGTTCAAAACAATGGCAAATTTAAACGCCTCAATTTAGCATGAATTCTAAATGAGATATCGCATCAAACGGCGCAAATTCCTTCCCTTTTTTCCGCCCAGTTAAAGAACCAGCGTGCCTTCCTGAAAGCGTTTTTAAAGGTTACGATTTCCTTTGACGATAAAGCGGTACCTTTTAATGAAATTCTAATTAGGAATTTTGTGGACTTTGTTATTAAGCGTATCTGATTAGCACACATTTTCACAGCCAGGCTTTAATTAAGAACACTTACAGTACACTTTCAAACAATTGCTTCTTTTTTTTTTTTCATGCTTTTTTGTTTTCTTCTTTTTTTTATAAGAAAGCAAATATGTTAAAAACCTATCTGGTAAACAACAAACGTGGGGGTTCTAAGTTTTAATTAGGTTTAGAGTGTAGTTTTGCTTGACTCATAATTCTACTGTTTTATAAGAGTTAAGTGTTTGTTTTTACATGCAGATGTGTTCTTGTAGATGTTCAGCTAAATTTGATATCACTTTATTAAAAAAATCTAAAATTTTTATTATAAAAGTTACTCTGTTGGTTTGTTGATAGTGATCTAAAATCAGGATATTTATTTGGACACAATTATTCCTTCTTCCACAGACAAAACGTGCATTGCAATGATTGCGTGACCACATTTGGCATCACATCCTCGAAACTCGTCCAAGATAATGCACCGTTTTTCACCTGTGACGGTGATCTAACCGGTATTGCTTCCACTCCAGGCCGGAATAGGATCTCGGCGATCCCTTAGCTCTGAGGTGTCCACAGTGGCGATTTGTGACTGACACCCCAGTAGAGGAAAGCTCATTTAAAACCCCCAGAAACCGATCAAGCCCTCCCCCCCCCCTTTCACCCCGTACCTTTAACATGGAGTCCAGCTTGTCAAGGCACAAGCAGGGGGACCCGTAATTTGGCCTAATAATTACCAGACATCACCACAATGAAACATCAGTGTCTGAACTTCTTTGGGCCGAACTGAATTTTAATACATTTGGAAAAGTTTGGCCGGAGGCAGGGAAGAGGCGGACGCGCATGTGGAAGCACTTTAGGAAGTGATAAATGATTTGAAATCCATTGCGTCCCCCTGAATGGAAATTAGGCCGAACAGGTGTTAAATGGTAACCACTGGTACATTTTTAATCGGAGGGGGCAGGAAGGTGGACCCGTGACTTGGAAGGTGACCAGATGTGCAGAAGCAAAATCAGGGTGTGTGCTAGAAACGCAGCATTTAGTTTAATACTTTGTAATCAGTAATGGAGCGGTGCGGTGAAGCGGCGTTACCGTTACCACCCGAAAGTATTTCAGTATCAGCAGATGCAGAAGTGTGGTGTTCCTCCTTTTTTTTTTTTTTTTCTTTCTTTGGCAAACACTGTTACTGAATTACAAGATTTAAGCCAAACAACTAAAGAGTGAAGGATTACCGACTGCAGAAGGAATAAATTGCAGTTCAGCGCATGACCGCGACTTTAGCCTGACTTCTTCCTTTGATAATGATGTGACAAAGTTTTCAAATCAAGCTCTCATCACAGCTGTCGAAGTTATCAGTAACCGAGCTGGTATATTTTTAAAAGAATACTCTTCCAATCAGCAAAATATTTTGATATTGAGCACTGAGTGAGGATAATTTGTTGGGAAAAAGTACGCAAACTTGCTAACTTTTGTTGGTTAATGAGCGTGAAATATTCTACATTAAATATGCACGGTTGAAAACAAATCAAATGTTTGAAGGATAGATGGTGTTTATAAGAGATTATATAATTCAAACAAAATAAAATAAGTATTGATGTAAATAATTTAAATGTAAAAAAAAAAAAATTTTGCTATAGAGAAAGCATTAATATGGTATACAGTATAATCAATATTTAATGTGACTGTTTGCTCTTGTGTAAACACATCCTGATTACGGCACATGTATAATCTTGAAATCAATAATTCATAGTTTGCCTATACATTTTAAATCGACCGTATTTATAATCCATTTCAATGACTTGGCTTCCATTTTCTTCTAAAGTAATATTTTAAATGCTTCGAATTCATAAGCTAATCTGTGATGCACTTTAATGAGGGATAAATAACAGGGACGCACAAGCCCAGCCTCTTCAGGCTTAAATCCCAGCGCTGCTTATCCTCTTTCAAGTTATTCCATCACCATTATATACCTCGTTCTGTCATCCCTGTCTCTTTATAACCTCGCCGTCTCATGCTCGCGTTCACACAGTCGTCACACACACACACACACTCGGCTTCCTGTAAAGTTCTGGGGTCGGAGGGGGGCTGGGGGGGGGGGGGGACCAGCTGAATCG
>JAQMYK010000038.1:31760625-31773443 GCA_030014345.1 Clarias buthupogon | reverse complement strand
GTATTAAATTAGGCAAAAGAGGGGGGGGGGGGGACCAGCTGAATCGTCCGCTTGTTTTAAATCGAAACACTCTCGGACCCGTTTGCTCACAGCTGTCTAAACACCACGATGGCAGGAGGAGGAGGAGGAGGAGGGGACTGATGAAGATGTTACATTTCGACCTCACCCATGTCCATCCCAGAATGCCTTGCAGCATGACATGTGCTAATCAGGCACAGCGGGGGGTCGAGAGATAGCCGGCTCGTAAATTCGCTCCAATTTGCGTCATACGTACCTATAACCTGGCACAGCGGCTCGCAGGAATCTAATCCTGTCCGTATTTGACCGTGAGGTCTTTTTTTTTTTTCTTCTTCTTCTTCTTTCCTCCTCATGACCATGTAAGCGACCCAGGAAGTTCTGTAGCTGTTGTTTTGCCTCGCCCGCCACTTTATGGGATTTTAATTGGCCCTTCCATTAATAACGCAGACAAACTAATTTAGCTGGACCTGCCTGCTTTTTAAAAAACTACAGGAACAAAGGAAGGGCGGGTCGAAATCAATCTTAGCCTTGGGACAGAGCCGGTGACCCTTTTAGTCTTTGAAGATGGTCGCTTAAAAAAAAAAGAAAAAGAAAAAAGGGGAGGAGGTGGCAGAGGGGGAGGAGGAGTGGAGATGAGGAGGGGGGAAAAAAAAAAGAAAGGAAAAAGGCATCTGAGAAGTTATTTAACTACAAACACGGCCTACCTTCCCCATTCCATCTGCATAATCGAGCATAATAAGTGCCCTGCAAAGGTCCACTTAATGTATTTTTAACACTGCAGAGCAGCTAATCCTGTCAGAGAGAATAAAATGGAGGAAGGGGAGAGGTGTGTGTGTGTGTGTGTGTGTGTGTGTGTGTGTGTGTGTGTGTGTGTGTGTGTGTGTGTGAGAGAGAGAGAGAGAGTTTGAGTCCTTAACTCCATAACAGCGCTGGCAAATGGGCCAGCTTTAGCAGACAAAAGAGAGCGCGAGAGAGAGAGAGAGAGACTCCTATTTCTGCCCAAAGTGCAGATCCCTATTTTTCCGCTTTGGTGCCCATTAAGAATTAGAGATAATAACAATAACGGCGACGCTGCCAAGCCAAGCAAGTCACTGAGTTTACACTTTAGATGAAATATGCTTGACGTTAAACAGGCTCTATAATCACTGCCCTTGTTCTGCTTTTAAGTAGATTTAAGTAGTAGTTGCGCAACACACATCAGGTGCACAGGGAGGAATCTGTACAGTCACGGCCGCGCCAAAAGACGAATAATTAGGAGCCCTGGGAGGTCCGGTGTGGGGTGAAGATATAATACTGTTTAAAAAAAGTCAGGGTATTTTGTCGATCTAGTCTATTTTTTAAGTAACTTGTCAGAAGTCTTGAATCTTGATGAAACTGTGAAAAAGTTTTAAATAGAAATTGAGACGGCGTTAATCTGCCGAAACATAACATTGTTGGTGCTGATTTTATTTTATTTTTATGTTATACATATAATACAGGAAATATGTGCCAAGGAAACTACTTCTTAAGTTTATGCAACATGCACATGAACAATCTTGAAGTTGCTAACTTCAGCTGTTTTAGAGAGATGATTTTTTATGAGCCCCAAAAATGTCAATTTTTCAGCATTATACTGTCTCGCTTCAAACTATAATAATTTAAAAAGCTAATTATTCATCTTTCTTTGAGTATTGATACTAAAATTGGTGTAAGTTTCTAGAAGCATGCGATCTGTAATAATTATTGTTTAGTATTTGGTAAAAGCAAAAAATCTGTAGTGTCCGTAACCAGGTCAAATTCATGTTGCAATATCTTAACAATTATGCATTTTAAAATAATACACTTTTTTTCAGGGTTATGTCTATTTCTTAATGTGAAATCTACATTGGCCAAGTTTCATCTGAATGACAGTTAAGATCATTAAAATATTCGAAATCAAAAAAGGTTACAGACACTACATAAGGGCATGAAATTGTATTTAGCACAAAAAAAAAATTCTCTGAAAAGAAAATCAGTTGTGTAGCATATTTACAAAAAACTAATTGGAAATGAGAAGTATTAAGTATTATGAAAAATGGTCTTATATGATACTATCTGAAAATGTACTTTTTCACCCATAGGGGAGACACTTTAGCACCGATACCATGATGTTGTTTTTTTTGTTTGTTCGTTTGTTTTTTTAAACACTTTAATGATCATTCCTGTTTATTTTAGTTTATAATTACTTAGCAAGTAGAAGGTTCATAATGGACCTTGCAGTAATAAAATGTCCTTATTTAATATTTAATTCCTCATGCCTATTTCTTTCTTTTTTTTTCCTTTCTTCCTTTCTCATCATTCTGCTTCATTTTTCTTTTTTCTTCTATTAAATTACAAATAATATTTATTGGTTGTGTGAGGTATTAAACACTTGCGCATCACTCGGCCTTGCTGTTAATTATTCCTTAGAACATGCACCAATCTGTACTTTTGGGCCTCATCACTCTAGCGAAGGAAACTCCACATGCTACATCATACAGAGACATTGTGCACAATCATGTACTTCCAGCTTTGTGTCAGCAGTTTGGGACAAAACCACATACAGTAGTGATGTCTCCATAATCATTTCTCTATATCGTGTACACCAATGTGTTTTATCTCATGTTAATAAACTTTAAACATCTTCAATAATTTACCTCCAGTGAAAGAGGTCATGGTGCATCATTCTAGCAGGGGGGGGGGGAAACAATGAGATGAGATCACTGACCAAATGATGACTGGAGGAATAGAGGCAGGACGTCTAGTGGGTGTCAGAGTTAATCATTCCAGAATCATATGTTTGACTCCTCTGCCATTTTTCATTGTGAAGGAGGGAGTGAAGATCTCTGTGCTAAGATATTTTGAGAAATATTTTGTACCAGGTGGGCATGTCTGTCTGTTGATGGTTTTGCACAAAGGTTGGCGTGTCTGTAGGAGTGTGTGTCAGACAGAATCTCTCTCTCTCTCTCGCTCTCTCTTCATTCCCCAGTTTTGCATAAATGTTGCTGTAACTGTCAGGCCCGTTTATCAGATTGAGAATATGCACTGGGTCTAATGGTTAATCGCTGCTCCTTTTATTCATTGTGCTAAAACGTGCAAATTTGCAGTTCCACTAGAATCTGTCAAAGTAAAGGATCGAGGATCAGCACAATAACAAAACAAACAAAGACATCACGGAAGACAAACAGACACTCGAGCGCATCCAGCGCTTCCTCTTCCTCCGCTGACTCCATTGTCAAAACACCTTTTCTCCTGGCTGCGTTAAACTGACAGTGCTTATTAGTAGCTCAAGCATATAATCACATCTCTGTAATGAGTTATTAATTAAACCAGGGGCATCTGTTGCCCCACTAACAGCCCTCCTAAACAATCAACTAGAGATTTGTGATTTTTGACTCACTGACACTATTAAACAAATCAATACTGCATTTTTTATTTTTTTTTGGGTCCCCCAAAAAAAAACAGAAAGAAAGAAAGCGTGAGCGCCTTGAGCCCAGTCTTTCTCCACTCTTTGCCAATCAGCCATGTAGAATACTAATAAGGGAATTAGCCGCTTCATATTCAGCATGTGGCCCATCAAACAGATCTCTATCAACAGGGAGCTGGAGACTCATTTGCATGGAAGGAGACTGCTTTGTAGGTAAAGATTTCACAATACGACGTTTATTATGCCCCCGCCATTTCTGTCTCTCGTTTTTTTTTTTCCCCGCTCCCTGTAGTCCCCCTCTCCACACGCGCGTACAGACAATTGTGGAAATCTGGTTTAAAAACGTGTCGGGCCTATAGCAAACGTGTTTATCCTGCTGTGGAGGCTCTTGAAGATTTCTTTTAAACAAGTTACCTTTCATGTGTGCACACTGTGTTTATCATATTTATTTATTTGCCTTCTGAAGCATCCTTTTTTTTTGCCTTTTTTTTTTTAATGAAGTCTATGTCCTTCCTTTGAAATCCTGCAGCTGGCTCGAGGCGCTTCAGCCGTCCCCGACTGGCATTCTGCTCTTTTTGATAGAGGCCGTAATCTCAGTTGATAAACACTGCACTTAGCACACCTAATGATGACGACTGTTTATAGCACAAGGGGAGATGCTCTTTTCACTTTCGAGTTGTCTGAATGAGTTGAAGCGCAGGACGGAAGACTAAGGTGATACAAATTTTCATGTTTTATACTTGGAAAGAGATGCATGTTTGTGCAGAGTGCTGTTGCATAGAAGTTGTGCGTTAGATATTTTACGTATGAAATCGGCCCTTTATTCCACATACATACAATATATACATACAATATATGAATATATTCATACATTACAACATACTATCTCGGTATAATCATACACCTGATGGTTGATGATCTATATAAATAAAAGGAATGTTTCATCTGTACATTAATCAGAACCTGATATCTTCATGTTTCATACATTGGAGGACCTGGAACGTGTCTCAAAAACAGAATGTTTTCAGTCTGTATATCTGTCCAGACAGATTTTGTCACAGCATCATACAGTACGTGCCAGATTAGAAAGTTTTGACATGGGATTTTGCGCATGTGTCAAACTGTGGGCGCGTCCTAAATCGGCCACTGGACAGAATTTAATATAACCTTGGCGGTATGAATAATCTTGCACTTTTCGTGTTCACATGTTTATAAATAAATATCACACTAAAAGGATTTATTGAAATGAATATTAACGATGAGATCGATTAATTACAAACTTATTTAATTACGCTTTCCCTCGCCATTCACAAAGTGTGAAAAAAATGTTTTTTTTAATTTTGTGACTGAATTTTCTACTAAGTAAGTAAGTCATATAAGTAAGCTTATAACATTTAATTTCTTTGTATCAATAAGTTACGGTGGCCGTGAAGTGCAAAACAAATTAACAAAACTGAAAACAAAATGAATAAAAAAAACAAATTAACAAAACACAAAACAAAATAACAAAACACAAAACTAATTTATTTTGTTTTGAGTTTTTTGTTTTTGTTATTTTGTTTTGGGTTTTGATATTTTGTTTTCAGTTTTGTTATTTTGTTTTGCACCTCTTGGCCACCGTAATAAGTACAAAGTAATAACTAATAAGTTCAGAAAGACAAATGTACGTGGGCTTCAATCTGAAATAATATTATTACTGATTACATTAAAGCTGATCAGCTTATTTCTTATTTTTACAGTAGCTTTAACCTTTTAATTATTTCTACAAACTCTTTTCCCGTCAACAGTCCTAATTATTTACAATATACACTTCAATCAAAAACTTTTTAACCAAAAATTATGGTAAATAAGTAAGGAATGAAACCTAAGAGCGTACATTTAAAAGGGAAAATATGACTTTTTATATGATATTTCCTGTTTTCCAACACATTCATGTTTCTTAAAGGGCAGGTTGTGCATTATATATTCGTTTATAGTTGCACTAAATGGTTTCTGTTATAACTTAAGTTCTAGCAGCTATTTACACTCAATCCCTCACTAGCATCTCTTTTTCTCGCTCTAGATGAATTAAACACTCCACTTTGAAATGTTACAAAGAAAGCATAAAGAGGTTATGATTACTGTAGTTACAGTCTTTTACAAAGAGCTTAATCAGGAAACTCCTTATGACAAATGACTATACAGAGCGTCTCTGCACAGAAAACTTCATGTCAGCAATTATAGATTGTGCAAGTTACCATAGAAGCAATAAGGTGGGGAAAAAAGCGACTCCCTCAGAAAATGAATCAACACCTTCTGACCAGTCAGACTTTAGAAATTGTCTCTTCTTTATTTAATTTTTTCTCGTCTTAACTCCAACATGAGGGAACGAATTCTTCCTGCTGCTATTACTGTAATATTTTAAACATCATCGCAATATTACTGTAACTATAATGTAATTTTAAGTGTAGTTTAGTTAAGTAGGGCAGCACTTTGTGACGTGCTGTTATTGTAAAATCAACTTCGCTTTGTGTCAGGACGCATCGCGGCACATGCATGTCATTTTATCCTTTGTATAAGCATTGTGGATTTTAAATTGCAAAGTGATTAGCGTCAAACTATTATACATTTGAGAGAAACTTGATTTAAGTTTTACCTTTTTGCATATGTGCTTTTTTTTTTTTCCAATCCAAAGATATTCCAAAATTTGAGTCTGTGATTTGTATTTGTAAAACATCTTGCAATCCTGATGGCTCCTTAAATGTCTTCTGTATACTTTCTGCTTGACGAGTGTGTACTGTATCTCAGGATCTTGACTTTTCCCTCAACATCCTACATGTCCTGTTCACACAGTATTAGTCCGTCGTTTAGCCGGCACTCAGCTGCGCTTTGTAGTCCGTAAGCCAGGCTCTTAGCACAGGTTAAGGATATAATGATTCTCCCCTCCCCCCCCCCTCAAACTAATCCTAAAATGATTGCCCAGGCATGGGTTTTGGTTTCACCAGATGGACCGAATGAGAGGAGAAGCACTCGACTAAAATGCCCCAGCGTGTGTGGTCACGACCACGGTGAAGATCACCTCTGATTGCGGCGGCAGCGATGCTCATCATCCATCATTAACAAAGCGGGTGAGAGACAACGAGAATGACCACGAGAGAGAAAGAGAGAGAGAGAAGATCCAGATGACTGGTGGTCTGAGGATGGCCGTTGGTGATTGTGCTAAGCGTTCTGAGTGGGTGAACGTGCATGTGTGTATGCATCGTCTGCTTCATGACATCTAATGAGCTGGAAAAGAGGCTCATTTATGATATTAGGTATCAATTGCGGTCCGTTTATGCCAGAAGATCAAAGTGGGGGTTTTTTTTGGAGGCAGGAAAAAAGGGAAAATGATCAAGAACGGTGCTCTAGGAGAGGAGTGAAAGAAAAAGGATGAGACCAGACGTGTAGAGAAGGTGAACGTTGGATGAAGAGGAGGTCACTCTGGTCCCACTCCTTGTCTACTCATGATGCATAACGGTGCAGGATTACGGAGGGACAAAATGGGCGCCGGATGGTTTTGGCAAGCCATTAAACCCGACCTCCTTTGGGTCTCATTGAGAAATGATTGCCAGTGAAGTGTTTGAAGTCTCTAAAAGACCAATGTGCATTGACGGAGAGAGAGAGAGAAATGGAGAGAGTAGTGACAGTGAAACTCTATCTGTCCTGCTTATGCAGTCAATTTTGCCTCTCTTTATCCCTCTAACAGCACCAGGATGTGTGTTTTGCTCATTGAGGTTGCCAAACTCATTTCACCTTCTGGACCTCGGCTTGACTTAAAGCCAGACGGCCTCGAGCGATAAGGCCACAATAAGGCTTTGCTCCTCTAAAGGAGCGTTCTCTTACAGGCAGCGAGACAGAGATACCATATTTCTAGCGAGAACAACAGGTAATGCAGTGTTGAATTGCATTTATTCGCTTGACATAAGAAGGACTGACTTGATTTCTTAAATAAAGAGTCAAAATCCAGCCAAATGGCTGACTGTAAGTCCGGTGTGTCTCGTGTAACTTCACATCGCATCTGAGCGAACGGGCTGAACAGGGCCTCATTTTTACAAGATTACTTTCCTGACAATGGCTGGAAAATATGCAAAATGAGCGAAATGATGATATGCGTACTAATGGCACGTGAAGGAAATTGAAATGAAGGGATGTGCATTCAAAATATCATTCACTATCAATGAAAGCTGAGGGGAAAAGAAAAAACAGGACTTTTTCTTCTTCAGGAAATTTGGATCATGAAATTATAATTAAAAAAAACAAAACTTTTCAAATATCTTATGATAGTAAATGTTTTCTGGTTAAGTGAGTGAGTGCGAAATTACAAATTACAAGTGAAGATTTAAATTATTATTTTTACTTCAAATTAAGTTCTAGTTAAGTACAGTGGACTATGACTGGCCTGTAGTTGGTTCTATTAATGTTTATCCTAGTCCTGTCTATATACATATTTGTGAATATAATATGAGACACACATGGCACCCGAGTTGTTGGACCGCATAAGTATAGAGACGCAACATTCCGCCTCCTTCCGTGTGCTGCATCCAATTAACTTCGCTCTTGGACAAATGACCTTCTGTCCATCTAGTGTACGCTTACGTTTTTCCTCAGATCTGCGCAGGTCTTTTTTTTTTTTTAATAAATAAATAAATAAAGGCAGTACATCATGTTCTGCTTTTTTTTCTTTTTTTTTTCCATTTGTTTTTTCCCATTTGTTTTGTTTTTTTCATTTATGATAAATCACCACTACAAAGTCCTGTTCCAAACATGTTACTCTATAACTCATTCGATAGCCTTTAGGAGTCATTTGAAGTCGGCAAACGCCAGATGAGAGCGATCTTGCCCTGAGTTTAAACTCCTTCCTGGTCGGTATATTCACGTCGTCCACCTCACCAATGGCACGGGCTCATTTTGGCAGACCCATTGCTTTGGTGTCATGGACAGCGGTGACAAGTGCAGCCCAGACCTCTTTCACAATATTGTGAAGGAATTCAAGGTCTGCTGTTCTGCATCGCTCTGTTCCAGTTCTCAATGGAGTATTATTGAATAATGTTCTTTTTTCTTTTCCCCCCCATTACACTATCAAAGCGCTGGACTAGTCACAAGGTGATCATTTTGTTCTGCACAACACATGCTGAATCTGAAGAACAAATGTGATTGTTAGATGTCACGGGAGGTTTGCAGCGGGGTTACGCGGTTTATAACACGGACTCTGCACTTTAATAAAAGCTTGTACTCATATTCTAATGTTTTAGCCTGAAAGTGTACTGGGTATCTTGCATGTTGGAGAAAAAAAATAATCAAAGTCAGGAATGTATTTCAGGCTTAATGGTTGAGTAGGGAATTGAAGAACTAAACAGGATACTATAGAAAAACAATCAACAATGAGGTGGTGTGATGCTCCCACCCCAAATCCTAGTGTTTTTTAATACCATGTCACATTCATTACATCATTTTTTTTAAATTATTATTTGCCTATTTATTTTTGTGTCTCTGTGTCCAGGGACTTTGTGTCTCTTGCTGGTATCATGTAGGCCTGACGTAAACCAAACGTGTTTATCATATTGCTTTATGGTATTGTTTGACACATCCACAGCTCCATGAGATTTAACAGACTGACACTTACACTCATGTAATGACTCATTACTCACTAGTCGTTTGTTTTAATTGACATTTTCAGTTCCTAGAGTTTCACGACTTTGCTTATCCCAGGTTTAGTTTAACAACCGTAATGAGACCCGTGTTGGGGGAGCATGTTAAGTAGTTTGTGCAGTTTGGGGCTAGGGGGGGGTGAGGGGGATCCTCCTGCACAGGACAGGTGGAGGTAAGCTGATCCAGGTGCCACCCAGGCTCGGGCTGAACTTGAGACGTGTCCTCATCATCCCAGGTCAAGGGGAACGTCCAATCAGCCGGCTCTGTTTCACTGACTCCGGTAGGCCCAATTAAGACTCATAAAACATCATCGAAATTCAAAGACCCCTCATCACAGTCGCCATTACCGGGGTGGTCGGAGCAGTGAGGCCAGAGCCGATATCAGTCAATCAAGCATCGGAGACAGACTGTTGTCTGTTCTGGAGTGTGGACGCTTCATTTCGGTGAACTTGAGTCCAAAATGAGGCTAGAATCAGGTGGGGTTTTTTTTAGAGAATGAAACACGCATGTGAAATAAATTATAGATCAAACTCCTGCAACGAAATAGTTGCAATGAGCAAAATGTTTGGATCAACCCACCTAGAGCTGATATCAGTCAAGTGTGAAAAAGACACACAAGTCAGTTCTAGTGTGTGGAATGGAGCGATAACCAATAGTATATTACACCTTAATTGAAAAGTGATTACAAAATATGTCCTGGTTTTTAATAGCAATATTAGGAAATCAAGTAAGCAAACTAAACACTGGAGGGGAAAAAATGCACTCGCTGAGTGACTGGCGTGAAAGTGAGAAGATGTCAGAAGGTATTTTCTTATTGTTTTGGATTTCTCTATGCTCATTATAACCGGATTACATGGCAACGTCAAGAGAAACAGATTTTTCATTTCTTAAACGCTCCTTAGACAAAGAGTCCCATATAGACAGAGAATCGTCTTCCACCCAAGCAGACCTCGCTGGCCTCGGGCAGCACCTGCGCTTGACAACCTAACAGGACCGGATTAAACCTGCCCGTCAGCCTACAGACACACAGCCCTCGGCTCGACACCTGTCCAACAACAAACACGCAGCAAGGCACCAGGCCACTCGCTCAGCACTCACACACACACACACACACCATGCACTACAGTCTGCATAGTTAGGATGTGAGAGGTATGTAGGTGTGTTAGAATGAGTGTGTGAGAGCCCCGAGGTGATGGTAGAAAGTTCCTTTTGATTCTGAAGCCTTTAACAGGGCATAAAAACAAATTCCAGTTTGATGAAGTTCCTGTCCGCTGGCTGAGACTTGTCCTTTAATGCTGACTCTGGTGTTACTTTTTTGGCTCCTAGCTGTTAGTGTTATTGGTTTTAGCCCCTGGTTCTCATTTGTTCTTGTCATGGAGTAACTCGGGTTTTATGGTGACTTTTGCCGAGTAAGGTGTCCTGCAGACGTTTTTCAACTTTGTTTTTTGTTGTTTTCTCAGAAAATGCTTGATTTTGAAAATATATGCACAAGAATTGTTGTGCATAAGAAATAAAAAGGCTAAATGCTAAACATCATTCTCCTTAAAAGTCCTCCTGAGCATCATCTCAGGAAGTTAGCTTGAAGTGGGTCTCATCTCATGCTATCCCTGATCACCTATTTTTTTTTCTTCTTTTTTTTTTGTGCTTCAGTCAAATATGATTCAAAAAGTTATGTCAGTATTTGGGTGTGGACATTTCCTCTTTTTTCAGGTTCCACCTCGAGATTATGCAAATCGCAGGTGTGTAGTATAAGCTTGGAACGTTTGCAGGTTTCGCAAGGTTTCCGCTAGTAGCCAGACCACCATGAATTGCAAGTGCTTGCCTTTAAAAATGAAAAGTGTCAGGTATTGAGAATGCGAAGTAGTGTAACTTGGGTTATGTGATGTGGTGCAAATGTTTTAAATGAACCAGAAAATGGCAAACATTGAAATAAAAAAGGACTTATAGGATTCGAGTATATTGACAATATAATGTCAAGTTTTCCCATAGGAAATAATGTAAATGCAAATGATCTGTTCCAGGCACCCAAAAATATTACAGATATTACCAATTTCTAACACTACCACTACACTAAAGCAATCAAAGCATTTATTAAAGTTATGTAAATGAAGTAAAATATCAAATTAATAGACATTAAATAGACCTTTATGATTCCTCTTAGCACTGGCCGCTTTGAAAACCAAACTGAAAGCGGCTCCCTTTTCTTCTTGCTACCGTCCATTCTAACATTCTTGGGACCCGTGGTGCTGTGTCTTCACTAAATAAAAAAAAGAAGTAAACTCACTTCACTTGAACGGCTCCTGGACGTGCGCGCAACTTAGCCGAAGTTCGGTTCGGATGCCCCTATATCGAAAAAAAACATACTGCTACTCCCATCCTGCCTTAGGAAATCGCGTTTAATTCAGCACTTTCCATTATGTTTCGACTTCTTATATTGTGTGAGGTAGTTCTGTACGTAACTTGTGAAGAGACACATGCCTCATGGATGTCATGTTTTAATGACCTTTTAATGCGCTGCTGTTTGGTAAAATTAATGTCATTGAAATTAACGTTTCGAAAGCATGAAGTTTCAGCATGATGTATTACGGTCACATGAAGTGGCACTGAAGTTGATGCTACTACTGAGCTCAAGAAGAATCCACTTATACTCCGGGTCAGAATTGTGCGTCACACCCAATCTCATGAGCATTGTTCTTGCAAGCGGTACGCACAAGTTAGCGTTTTAAACGCGACAGCGGGTAATTTCACCGAGTCATAACAAAGCGCTGATGTTTGTCTGTGTTGAAGAGGTCATTTTTTAAACAGATAGAGTTCTAAGTCTGAAAGATTCCTCCCGTCGTGTTGTAGAGTAACTGGAGAGAGATCGAGCAGGATACAGATGGCTGGAGGCGTGCTCAGCTGGCAGTGTCCAGGCTTGATTAGCATGTTAGGAGCTGTCTAAAATAAGCACGGTAATTAGATAATCCTTTAGCGCTGAAGCAAGATGCTGAAATGGAATCTTCTGGTGAGTGAATGTGGAGCCTCTCTGGCCTTCACGACACTGAGGAACAATGTAGTCTGGCTTTCGAGGATCGTCCGGCCAAGGACATCGTGCAGGTGAACATACTGTACAGTAATTATCTTTGCATACGTGTAGTGTATTTTAATTGGTTTCATGTGACGTGTCTCCGAATAATTGCTGCCATTTTGAGACGTGAGTAAAAGACCCCCTACATTGATATTAACTTCATTAAGAAGATAATTGGCTGCCCTAATACACTTCACGCTATACTATACGTTTACAAGAATAGCAGAACGTTAGAATTAAATACAAATTTATATATATTAAAAGAAACAGTTAGAGATGATGCACTGGAGGAGGTTCCTTTATTTTACCCAGACATGAAAAGTGCTTCTAGGCTTCTGTGCTCTGAAATGCTTGAGTCACTTTCCAGAATAAAAACAAAGGTTGTGGACGAGATCAAATCTTTCCACAGCATGGGTAGGTTTTTCCTGCCAGTTTGTTGTTCGGCAGAACATAAGGCTAAAAGTTGTAGTTTTGTTTATTCCCTTTGGCTGTTAGAAGTGTTATTTTCCCCATCTTTCACCAATAGTTACATTGCATCACGGAGCAAAGTGAAGCTGTTCAGTGCGTAATAGTGCTGCACGATTAATAATATCGCAATCGCAATCGCGATGTCAGCCTATGCGATTACATTACAGCAAATGT
>JAQMYK010000038.1:31750062-31760525 GCA_030014345.1 Clarias buthupogon | reverse complement strand
GTATCGCAATCGCAAATCGCAATTTTGACCTTAATAATCGCAATGTGACATTTTTCCCAAATCGTGCAGCCCTAGTGCGTAATATTCTCATGAGACACGGACTCTACCGGTTTGTACATTCGGACATTTTTGTGCAATTTGTATGATAACCATAAATTTAATCAACATCTTCAATCAGGAAGAATTAAACCCAACAGCAGTCCTCATCTGAGGATGGTACTAATATATAAATATAAAACTATAAAGTTTAAAGAAAATGTCACGCCCTCATAAGAGGACATTGGGGTCTCAAGAGGATTTGGCAACCATGACTGCAGATGGATATAAACAGAAATAGCTCAAGACTATGTTTGTGGCATGCAGTTTTCATACCAGTGTGTTGTTGTTTTTGCAGTCTGCATCACTGTATGGGAATGTGCTTTACACGCGTAACCATGTCATAACTATTAATTAGGTAATGTTAAGTCTGAGTGTTGTGATTGATCTCAATCAGCTGGACACGCTCCGAAACATCCGTCACTTCCAGCACCTATTGAACATTTACTACGTTCTTAAGATGAACAACGAGGCCTAGGGAAATATCCGCGTCCCTTTTTTTCCCTCTTTTACAGTGAGTTAGACACAGCAGACCGGAACAGACGTATAATTGCGCTTTTAGAACAATATGAAAAAAAAATTTAACTCCCTTATTCCGTTTGTCTGAGTCAACACGGCGTGTAAGGTTTTCAGGCCTAACCGCACTGCCGAAGCCGCATGTGCGAAAGCACCGAGTTTATTTTTCCTCTTACACCTTCATACGCCGTCATAAAGCTATTTTCTGCTCCAGCGAAAATCCTAATTGATCGCCTTCAATCTAAGCTTTACATTGCATGGGAAGATGATATCATTTGATACTGATATTTCTCTCTCCCTGCTGTTTTCTCAGCTCTGGAGTAACAGAGTGTCTAGACAAAGGCATATGTACACAAGAACACGCTCAGGATAAATGTTTAGACAGTCATTATTGTAATTTAAAAAATGTTAAGGTTGACTTGCTTTGGAGCAGCTGCGAGCGCAAAGCCTTGGCCTCCGGCAGTGCTGCGTCTCTCTCTCTCTCTCTCTCTCTCGCACACTTATTGCTGTCTCTCATACCAGCCATGTTAACAGGCGACGGTCTAATTAGATAAATAAAGATCTGCTCTTGTTGTCAATCATTAAATGCCCAAAAGCTGCATCAGTGTGCTTGTGTGACCGTGACATTAACTTAAAATACAGTGACGAGTTGTGGAGAGTTTTACAGGCTCGTGCAGCTGCTGGTCAAGCATCGTGCTGAAGGACTGAGCGGTTTCGTTATAAGAAATTTTGTTTCCTGCACATAATCATAGATACAAAAAGTTAGAAGTTTAATAGTTATAACGCTGACGATATGCAAAATAATAAGGCATCAGGTCTGTGTATTACAGTGATACGGTTCGCATACGTGCCCTGTTTGTTGCAATGTGATTACATCTTGTTTCATGTTTTTTTTTTTTGTTGTTGTTGTTTGTTTGTTTTTAAACCTCATTTCAAAATTTGAGCAGTATTGAGTCGAGAAGATTCCACCATAGTATGTTAGGAAAAGGTTGACCATTTTAGCAACAACGTCACATTTGTACAGGTTAATTTGTACAGCACCATTAATAATAAAATCAAATCTCAAAGACTTGAAAAACATAACGATCATGCATCAACGCATCTAATAAGAGACACTGGAAATAACGTCAGGAATGAATAACTTTCAAACTGTACAAGGAAAAACAGAAGCCTAAGTGACAATAAAACCAAGCCAAAATAAAGTCTAAGAACTAGTGACACACAAGTATCTATTCTTGTACATTTACACTGTTGAATTCTAAAGTTTGAGCTTTATTTCAATTCCCGTGTTCATATAAATGCACCTTTCTATTCTTATCCTGTTTCTGTATTATCTTCCACAGGTACTTGTACAGTGGACCATCATGTATGCAGAATGTAAAAACATTTTTTCTGTAAGAGGTTTGTTTTCAGTATCAGTATGAAGGCCACATTAGAGTAACTCCACTTCATATCAGGTGACATCGCACCACGCAGTTGTTGGTTATTTTTCAATAAAAGTATGCTAAAACATATGCTAAAGTATGCCGATACAAGTATGATAAAAGTATTGGTTTATTTCAAAATCACCTTGAAATCCATGCAATTCTGGATAAAATTAGGGTTCTGGATAAAATATCTTAATGCCACAAGACTTGAATCAATTAGGTTTTAAACAAATAGGGTTTTACTCCCTCTAAAGTGTATTTTGATATATTAATTAAACATTATATTTCAAGAATTGTTAAAATTTGCTTTGCATGTTGATTACTTTTCTGTGGCCATTATGTTGGTGAGGAGCTAGTTTAAGAAACGCATTCAGTCTGCGTAAAGATGGCCAAACTCCAGATATATATTTAGGCAAGAAGTCCTTACACTAGCTGCATTTGGACTGTACTGAATAAAATCCTTAAGTAACTTTCTCTCTCTTTACTGTTGTTAGTAACTTTATTACTGTTTGAGATAAGACGATCCAATTCAGTCAGAAGAAAAAACACGAATGTCAATACTTTTTCAATCTTACTGTTTTTTTTTTTTCTGAAACATGTACAATGAGAAAGATAAAGGACCAAGGCTATTTCCCTGAGGAATACCCCATCTTAATGTTTTATGCCTTGGGGAATTTATGTTTGAGAAAAAAAAGATTTAGATTTTTATATATATATATATATATAAAATAAACATGCTAATATGCCAAAGAGCTTTTGTGTATATTTAACTTAATGTGGGCTTGAGTATTGACTACTGTACTGAGATAGACTACTGGGGGGGGAAAAGGGGTAAAAGAACAGAACCTGGCGCATGTATCATAGTAAATCCTTTGCCACGATGAGGCCAACACATTATTGAAATCCATTATAGATGCTGTTTTTTTTATGAAGAATGTACAAAATTAATGATAGTTCTCAGTTTTCTCCAGGATGTATGTATGTAAGTCAGTACATTCCACTTGGTATAAAACACTACAGTATATAACAGCTTGGACAGATGCTGAGAGCAATCACCAGCAAGTCAACACCTCAGGTAGCAGGTGATTCGTTCAAGCCTGAGTGACCTGAGAATGAATGAACATTTAAAACAAGAAAAACAGAAGGTGTGAGGAACGGTTTCTTCTTTTTTTTTCTTCTATTTTAAAATAAGTTTTGACTCCATCAGCAGACAAGGGGAAACGCCAGGACAGTTTGGACTGAGGGTTCGCCATGACTAAGTAATGAAAACAGGACTGTCCCAGTGCTGCGATTTCAGTGGAGTCATCTGGTGACTGGCGTACACACACAACGTGCACGGACCTAGTCAGAAGGGAAACGACGTCTGTCGAAGGGATTGAAGTGATCAGAAAAGCACACGGCGGAGGATGTCGTCCACCACCCCGAACGAAAGCTGAATAATTGAGTAACAGGAAATTAAAAAATTCCTGCAATGCTGATCCACCACTCCAAGCCATTGTGCTCGGCCTGTCCCCTGTTTGAACTCCAGCCACCGAGAAACAGTTTTTTTTTTTTTCTTCTTCGTCTTCTTCTTTGCTTTTGCCTATTTTATCGTCCCCTAACCGCTAATAAGAGATCTATTACAGCAAGTTCAAAAGCCAAGATTTTTTTTTCCCTCCAGTACCTTTTCTTTTTTATTGTATTGCAACTCTCACTGGTAACATGCATGACTCAATCGTTTTGTTGTTCCAAAGCACGATGCAGCTATCCCTGTAAAGTGCATATTTTCATGCAATTTTGCACAAAGCTGACATATAAAACATCACATTAAAGCCTTTGACGTCCTTGCTTTTGATTTCCTTCACTGCCATTTACAGACAACTACATTCCTAATCAGGGCAAGTTTATAGTGAGTGAGCATTGTTTTGGGTGATTGCTATGACAACAGCGGAGGAAACATTGAGGCACCGAGGCACAACCACAACTTCATAGCACTCTGTGAATAATAAAACACGGAAAACTGGCCATGCATGAGAACCGTGCACGCGCGCGCACGCACAACGGCCCGGCCAGCACAATTGTGTACTGTAATGTGGGATTAAAGTGGGCTAATGTAGCATTAATGGAGAGACGCAAAATTTAAGAAAACACCCATTCGTCAAAGCCGTCACGAGGAACGCCGATGTAGAGCAGTTACCACAGAAACCTTTGAGACTCAAAGCCACCGGTGCTCGACAGGCCACGTAAAACATTAGCAAGGGGAAAACTACAGATGTATGATTATACTGCTTCGACAACATGTGCAAATAGTTAACCGAAACGGGTCGGGGCAGGCCGCTAATGCGAGATTTTATGGGCCTGTTCGCTAACATTTGGTGAAAGGTCATTCGGTGGTCAAAACAGTGGTATGTATTAGCAAAACTTGGGTGTGCTTGGAAAATCCAGGTGAATCGTACATTTCTGAACACGTTTATGGGACGGCTGTGAACACCCACCCAGGAAATTAGCAATGACTGCATTACACACATCATCGCGACCGCTAGGCCGCGGATCACATGGGTTCCTCGAGCGTTTCCTCGACTTCTGCTTGCGATTAGCTATAAATATGACATCACTCAACCAGGAGAAATGGGATTCAAATTCAGTTATGACTACGACACAGGGTTTGTTGTTTCACTTTTACGCAGTTAATCACTACAAAATCAAAGCGGGCTTGTTGCTTTGGTCTGCCGTTTTGTAGGAACTTAGAGAAACCGAATACTACAGTGGGGAAAATAATGTCAATGAAATTCAGGAGAATATTTATTAGAGTTTAGTCTTCACTCAAGTTATTGATTATACAATTATTCCAGTGTGTTTGTTGCGGGGGGGGGTGAAAGCATGTGTGCTACGTAGTTGTCAGATGTACAGGATCTACAGTATGAATGTCTGTTTTCTTGTTGTTTATCAATTTCTAATCGGGGAATGCTGGCCCTTAAACTCCGAGTGCACGTGCATCAGTTTAAGTTTCAGTGAAAAGCACAGTGAGGTTTATTGCTGCCAGAATGTGAATGTTTCATGCAGGGAAAAAGAAAAAAAAATCTCCCTGAAGTAATTATTGCCTTTCAGTCATGAGTGCAGTCTGGCAGGTTTGCCTGTTTGTGTTTATTGCAGAGCAATGACAGGTGCAGGAGGAATGAGGAACGGTTCAAAGGGCCGAGCCTGACATGCCGAGCGATCTCTCCTCACTCATTATCTCCCCTGTGCCATATTAGCACATAAATGAAGCTCCACTTTGTCTCCGGCGTGCTGCAACTCACGCTGAATAAACCAGTCGGCCCTTATCGTTAATGGGCAGATTTCCGACACCTTTAAAAACCTTCAGACCAGTCACAGCCGAGGCGTTTATAATATGCGAGCAACGTGTTTAAGACGCTGCTTTTATCTCAGCTTTAGGTGCCTGCAATGAGTGAGTCTGTTTGATATATAATCCCTAAAATGCATTTAATTGACATCTTATTATACCGTAACACTCAAAATGTCTTTTTAAACCGCCGTGTATACGGAATACTTATACGTTTTTGGGTGAAGTTTAATAGGCTGGACTTCAGCACGAGTTCACTAAGATTAAAGGCAGAATTTTGTCAAATTACAGAGCTCTAACAAGATCCTATCCTCCTTCATTAATATAGACGAATCTGTGAAATGATCTAAGGGCAATATGGTTAATAATAAATTAGATTATGGAGGGCTTAAAAATTTATTATAGTGGAGTGTGTTATCATATACACATTTTATATATATATATATATATATATATATATAAATATAAAATAAAAAATCTATATATATATATATATGCCATATCATTATAAATTTATACATCATTAGTTTATTTAACGTTTACATATAACACAGAAAAAAGAAGGAAAAAAACTCACACCAGCACTGTATGAAAATTAAGCATCTTTTACTTCCTGCCATCACTTAGCTGCTTTAAACCGTCTTTTTCTAACATTTATTTATTTATTTTTACATTTGTTTTTTTGTTTGTTTGTTTGTTTGTTTGTTTGTTTGTTTGTTTGTTTTTACCTCTCCCCCTTTGTCTTGAAATTGTCTTAAACGATTTAGGATTTTGGGATTTTTTTTGTTTGTTTGTTTGTTTTTTTACAAAGCACTTGTACTGGAGACTCCTTCCATAAATGTTTAATAGTACAATTTCTCCTTACAGAAAGCATCAGCATATCAACAGTTGTAGGTTTATTTGCTTTATGACACGTTTTTTAATACGTTTTGTTTATTATTTTAACAATAAAATATTATTATTATTATAGTTAGCTTTTGATTATATGAATCATGTGGCATATAAGTATGTTGTTACTGTAGAAATGATAACATTAGAGTAAATGTGTATTAATATAAACCTTTGATTTGCCTGCCAGCTTGAAATATATTTCGAGCTGCTGTTCTAGAGAACTGATCATTATCTGACCCATCAGATTTGAATAGTCTTGGGGTATAAAACTGTATACTGCGTATACTGGAGTTTACTTAATTATCAATAATAACAGTTTACTTGTAGTGCACTCCTTCTTTGAATGAGCCCTTTGTAGTGAGGCTTTATAGTGATTTTGAAGTGGACTTTCTCATGGAAGCGGGATCTGGCTGCACCTACTGTACATCATCATTTCCCGCTCAATATTTCAATCTTTCATCCGCATGATATGTCTTGGTCACGTCAGTTTTTTTTATATGCCTAGGCTATCCGCTATGGTGTGGCAGTCACAGTGATTTGGCATGTGTTGGCACAAAACCACAAAGTTTCTTTTTATTTTCTCATTTGCGTGGTTTCTTAGAGAGATGCCAGATCTGACAGCTGGCACAATGGAGGCTGGCGTAGACGTGAATAGCCGCTTCCTTTTTCTCTTCCTCTCTCTTTCTGAGTTAGGTCTGAGAGAAAGAGTTTTTTTTTTTTAAAGGGAGCAGGATTAATCAGCACATTAAGGACAGCTCTGTATTCGAAATAATTATTTGGAGGCTAACAAGGTGCCAAGATGCCAAAGCCAGCTCCTTTCAGGAATGCATTTTAAAAAGCAGTTTAAAAAGCCCTTAGATGTCTGCATTATCTCGCGTGACCAAATTAGGGGCAAATGAGAAAAGTTTATCTGTCATTTTGGAGTATTGAAAGAGCTTAGGCTTTATAAATTATACAGTGAGTGTGTGTGCGCCTGTGTGTTTAGGGGAAAAAAAAAAAAAAAGGTATGGGGAGAGGAGAGTACTGTGGGTAAATCCCTTTTGGGGAGGGTTTGACGAGGAAATCGAGGCCTTGGTGGATTAAGAGCTGAGCGTTTTGTTTCTCTCGCCATCCCTCAGTCTGCACGGAAGCGAGCCAGCACAACTTTACAGGCAGATTAAGCAGAACGGCTGTGTAAAAACTCTCATACTGCTCGTGCAAATGAGCGCAGGCCAACTTAACACGCCGAGAAAAGCCACGCCGTAAACTGATTATAGCTGACCACCCATGAAAAGCATGAAGGAAGGAGAAGAAAAGACATGATTTAATAAGCACTGTTTTTTTCGCTCGCTGCCCAAATCGCACTCATCGCAGTGTTTCTGAAGTGAGGGAGCTTTTTGTGCACCCGTTCTCACCTAGTAAATTATTCCGTAGCTTTTCCTCTTGAATAAATTGATTGTTCATGTGAATGGGCTGCATGGTGGCGCAGCAGGCGGTGTTTCTGTCTTAAACATACAGGGATGTCAGTTTGATCCTGAGATCTCTCTGAAGAGAAAACCATTTCTCCATGGGTTTCCTCCAGGTTCTCTGGTTTCTTCCCACCTCGCAGAAATGTGCCGATAGACAGGCAGGCTGCTGTTAATTTCTCCTACATGTGAATAAGGGCCTGCTTGGATGTCTGTGAAGGACTCTTTCACACCCACTGTGTATTCCATCATCCTGCACAAAGGTCTTGGGATAGACTCTTGATACGGCACCAACCTGGATACATCTTTTGCATGCAAATTATTGACATTTTTGCTATTTAATGTTGACTGTAATTGCACAGTACCAATTATAAGACAAGCCATTTACTTAGAAATAGATTACTTTTTAAAACGGACTCGGGGGCGAATGATGATCAAAGTACATTTAATTTCACTTTATTTAGAATCTGAACTTTATAGGACACAATTTAATGCAAGATGATCCCAGTCAGCACTTACACAACACAATACAACAGTGGGTCATTGCCTGTGGTATTCAGTTTTATTATACCATATTTTTACTTTATTTCACTTTTTTTTTTTTTTTTTTTTTAAAGACATCCTCTTGCTTTCTTACAACATGGCTATAATAGTTTGCGTTCATAACTTTATGTAGCACCTTGTTCCAACCCAAGGTCACGTTACAATTTTTGATAGACACAAAAGATTGCTGAAAAACTTTTAAAGGAAAAAAATATAGATGCAGAAAGACAAAGATATAAAGGAAGGGAGGCAATATTTGAAAGAAAGGAAAAGACAAAAAAGGTGGAGGAAAGGAGAGAAGAAAGAATAAAAAGTGGAAATGAAGAGCGGCAAAAGAAAAAAGAAAAGAGGAAGGCAATAAAATAAAGAGTGAAGGGAAGAGAGGCACAAAATGCAGAAAAGAAAAAAGGGAACTAAAAGATAGGTACAGTAGACTGCCAAGATGAGCGAAAGGATGGAACAGAAAGGAGGAGAAGAAAAAACTGAGAGTTGGCAAGAATGAATACAAGGTGGAAAATCGAGGAAAGATAGAAAGGGAGAGTGAAAGATAAGGAAATGAAAGCAATGGAAAGATTAGAGGAAGGGAAAGCCGAATGAAAGTAGAAATGGGTCAAAAAAGGCAGAAAAGAAGGAAAGCATGAGTAAGAATTCTTCTTCCTTGGGTGGAGATAAAGTTGGTTCTTATGTTCAGATTTTTTTTTTGATTGGGAAGAAACAAGAACCACTGATCCTTCAACCCAACCTAGAGAAAGTTCCTTGTCCCAGTCCAGTGTTCATCTCAGTGGAAAACCCTACCAGTCTCTCTCTCTCTCTCTCTCTCTCTCTCTCTCTCTCTACAGAAAGGTGAATTGTTTACGGGATGTAATGTGGACCTTTTTATGGCAATATGAAAACAGCGCTTTGAAGGAGGACAGTGAAAAGCTTCAAAAGCAGTAAGGTAGAGGAATGCCAGACACTTGTTTGATGTTTAAAAGCTCTAATCTAACATCCTCCATCAGATATGATCACCTTGGATAATGATCTCTATTGTTCCTGCTTCACTTAGCTTCAGGCTAGAGTCACCTAATGGCTGATTTCAGAAGTTATTACCACAACCGCACTTCCTCTCATTCCAGCTCTCTTCTCTCACAGGAAACTTGAGTAAACTGACCATGAAGGGGTTCTTGGTGGATCTGATACACTTTATTTTCTGGACACACACATGCTCATAGATTACAATTTTAGATTTAGGATGACGAGTAAGATATATGGAATTATGCACTGATCAAGAAATCGAAACATAAAATTTTAGATGTTAATTTCCTTTATGTAACATTGACTCAGGATGCGTTACTGTTGGCATGACACAGGGCTGATGGTAGCGCTCATTATTTATACATTTCATGAAGGGCAACAAAGAAGCCACTTCTCTCCAGGAAATAACATCAAACTGATATTCTGCAAAAGGTACGGGGATCGGACTGCTGATGACTGGGGTAAAGTAATTTCTCTGATGAACCCCATTTACGATTGTTTGGGGCATCTTGTCTGGAGAAAGGGTGAACGCAACCATCAGTCTTGTGTCATGCCAACAGTAAAGCATCCTGAGACCTGAGATGTGTGTGTTGGCTTCTTAGCCATGCTAGTGGGCTCACTAACAATTTTGACTAAGAACACCGCCATGAGAAACGAACGGTACAAAAACATCCTCAGAGAGCAACTTCTCCCAACTATCCAAGAACAGTTGCATTTTCCAGCATTTTGGATCTCCTCGCCATGAGGCAAAATTGATAACTAAGTGGGTCAGGCAACAAAATATGGAAATTTTGGGTTCATGGACAGAAAACTCCCCAGACCTTAATCCCATTGAGAACTCGTGTTCAATCCTCAAGAGGATTATAGACAAATAAAAACCCACAAATTCTGTCAAACCCCAAGCACTGATTATGTAAGAATGGGCCGCCATCAGTCAGGGTGTGGCCCAGAAGTTGATTGACAGCATGCCAGGGCGAATTGTAGAGGTCTTGAAAAAGAAGGGTCAGCACTGCAAATATTGACTCTTTGCATAAACTTAATGCTCAATAAAAGCCTTTGACACTTTTAAAATGCTTGTAATTACACTACAATTCAAAAGTTTGGGGTCACCTGCAAATTTCTTTTTGTTTACTGATTTATTTTCTACATTCTACAACAATACTGGGGATTTCAAAACTATAAAATAACACATATGGGATTAGGTAATTA
>JAQMYK010000038.1:31695685-31749962 GCA_030014345.1 Clarias buthupogon | reverse complement strand
CAATGTAGAAAGAAATAAAAATCAGGAACCATCATGGAGTTAGAAAGTGTTCTAAAACTTTTGAACGGTAGTGTATACTTCAGTAACATCTGACAAAAAGAGCTAAAAACGCAGACTTTGTGAAAATGAATGTGTGTCATACTTTTGACTACTGCTGTATGCATATCGTATTGATGCATATTTATAAATGTAGAAATTGTGTATGTACCCCAGTGTGTGTATGTCTGTATGTACTTTACACCTGCCTGATCAGTCAGCCAATCGAGTGGCAGCATCACAACACACAAAACCACACATGTCTGGGTCAAGAACTTTATGTTGACATCAAACATGATCATGAGTTCATGATCGTTCATTAAATGCCTATACGTCGTTTTACTGGCTGATGTAGTTAAAACCTTTGTGCTTGTGTGTTTATTAGGACTGGCGAGAAGGGAAAATGCTCCCCGAAGCCAGCGCTTGGATTCGTCTTTTTGCTTCTGGCTCATGTCCTCTCTGGATTGGCAGGAAGTTTGACACACATGTAGATACTTACATTGCACAACTCTGATTTTTCCCAAGGTCAGTGTGGCATGTGAGTTTCTTTGTAAACATTTACATATTACCATTGTTGGTTCTCTTTAGCCTGAATGCGCCATTAAGATCTTCCCCTGATGTTAACCACATTTGAGTTGTAATTTGCACATAATGATGATTATCAGTGCAAAGCCACGCATACTTTAATGAACTTGGTTTCGCATCCATAATTTGCTTGTGTTATTAGGACCAGAGCCGGGATTGTCTTTTTCCACAAAGTTGTGATTATGAATAAGTTAAACGAACTCATCTGGAACATTTGGTGTTAATGCCAACTCAGACTCGCTCAGTTCACACACACACACACACACACACATTCGCAGCAGAAATAACTGGAAAACAACTGGGAAGACAGGCTGGGTTGTTCTTTAACTTAATAAAAACTTGAGAAAACTTCCTTCTAGTTTTACCTTTTAGCCTCTAGCAATCTTAATTCAACATCAGCACCTTTTTATTCATGGTTTATATCCTGTACATCATTCCTATGATGGGGTGATGAGGGGTTCAGTGTGAGCCTTGGCAGTGTGTCCATAAATTTTTGGAAGGGGCTGAACTACTGAAGGAGGAGGTGTATTAATTTGGCTATCGAGTTCAAATCTCAACAGTCTTTCTTCAGTATTGCTGACTCCCCCTTTAACAAAGATGTATAACCGTACACATGAAGATATTTATGGAGTGAGTCTCTAGTGTCAGCACTTTGTAACAGTTTTTCACCATAGGGAAATCTTCAGGACGGTGAATTGTCAAGTTTCTCAGTAACAAGTTGTGTTTTTAATCTTATAAACATGACAAGGTTGTTAAAGGACCATCGGCGTGACGTCGTGTTTTAATATACAAGATTGCTCTTTGTTTTCATGAAAAGATTTCACCTGGGATCTTTTCCATAATTATCATATATAATATAATATAATATAATATATATTCTCGTCCTTGTTTTCCTAAGTAACATTTTTTTTCATTGTCAAGCATAAGGTTAAAGTTTTCAGAATTTATCACTGATTACAGTTTTGACATTTTCCCCCCATGCAAAATTGCGTAATTAGAGGCATGATGAGCAATTGGCGAACTAGATTACTGTAAAGTACTGGCAAAAAATAGTGTTGTGATTATTATAATTTCCTTCATGCTACTTTTTAATGATGCTTTGTTACTAGTTCTTAAAACTACTTATTAAATCATTAGGGATGTGAACTAAACGGAGTCCGCGTTTTCATTCGCATTTAACAAACCACGAATTAACCCTCATTTAATTTTTCTACTCTAATGCATATTAGTAATTTGCAGAGTACTAGCACTCGCTTGGCCTCACAGCTATATTTAAAGTTTAAAAAAAAAAAAAAAAAGCGGTCATTAATATACATCAGGTAAGAAGTTGTTCTACCTCGAGAAAAGGTTATGATCCGTAATGATGAAAACATCGTATTTGGGGGAAAGGCCACAAAGCGATATCATTTTCTAATTTCAGCACCTTTCCCATGTTAGTCCTCAGTGCTTTAATGAACTGCAGCGCAATAGCTCTGATCCCTGTTATCACAAAGACTCTCGGCAATAATTACCATCCGCTTCCTTATTAGACACCCTCGGCCATGAGGTGCTGGCACTGAAGGGGAAAAAAGCTGATTTTACTCCTCCGCTTTTCGCTTACATTACGCCAGCTATTACATAAAGAGCAGAGGATATGACTGCAGCTATCCATTCTCAATGTCTGCAGAATTGGTGGAATGTTCCAGGTTTTTTTCTATGATTGTGGTGACATTTAGTATCATTGAATGGCTTTATTTTTTTAATATACAGTACTGTGCAAAAGTCTTAGGGACCATATTAGATGCTGTACCAGTTTTGTTATACATGTTTATCATGTCTGCATGATTATATACAAAATCATTCAATATTTTCATATATAACTTTAAAATTAATGAAAATAAATAACAATACAGGAGAATATATGCATGGCTGTAAAGAAACAAATATATAGTACAATACAGATCAGTTTCAGATGGAAACAAAAAAACCTAATGTACGCTCTTGGGATTTGCATAAAAACTGAAAGAACTCATATTCTCCAGCATGCTCAGTAAAACCTAACAACTGTTTTCTTGTAAAACTGCACAAATCTGTGTCTAAAACTCCTGATTTTAAGCAATGAGTTTTCACTCCAAATATCGACTGTTTATTTTATTTTAAGTTACTTTTATGCAGAAATGTTTTCAAAAGCATCTTTTGCTTGTGCCATATTTTTGTACGTGCCCAAGACTATAAGTAAAATAGTTGTTAGTACTCTTTAAGTTATATATGGAAATACTGAATGATTTTGTACATAATTATGCAGAAATGATAAACATGTATAGCAAAATTGGTACAGCATCTAATATGGTGCCTAAGACTTTTGCACAGTACTGTGTATACATTTCCCAGCATAGAATCTCAGACATTTGTTTAACTGTTCAGAAATTTGCTGTTCACAAAATCACAAAATCTTGTCTTGCTTTTAAATGAATAATGGGCTTTAGGTTTTTTTGGGGGGGCGTTCATGGAATTATCAAGCACAAGCTAGCATTTGTTTCAAAAACATTTTTATAATTAACTTGAAGTTTTAAAGTGCCTGTGTCCATCAGTATCACTGTATCATTCAAATCTTTTCTTCTTCTCATGAGAAATCTTCAGGATGAAGCAACGTCCATGTGATTTGTGCAAAATTTCAAAATCGCCCAGACGTGTGTGGGGTTAGGTAACAGGTTTGAGAACTAAAAGTTAAGAACTACAAATGTAACTTTTTCACATCTTATAATAGATAAAAGAATGTTTCAGGTAAAAAAGAAAGAAAAAAAAGTTTCAAGGCTTCACACACATGTTTTTTTGCATTAATGAGTGTAGTCTTAGTGGGCTGGGAAAAGCAAAAACAATCGTCTCACACCTTTAAAACAAATCTCAACTTGCGAATCTTAACAGATTTAATTTACTTCTTCTCGATTCGAATCAATCATAGAAATTCTTTCTTCAGCTGTTGCGTCAACAACCCCGGCGATGTGCAATAGATCTCCCAAAGCACAACTGAGACGCCTTTTAAACATTGTATAAATACAGTGACCTGAATAGACATGAAGATTTATATTTAAACTGACCCAACCAAGCTGATATTCCCAACATGAAACATGATCTTTAATGTGGTGGCTCAAGAGGCTGTCTTGTCTGGTACTTGGGGGGGTAAAAAAACAACTGTACTAATGGCTCAGAATTCACCTGAGAATCCTAGCGCTGTAACCAGTCCCAATTTCAGCTACATGGTTAAATTGCTATTTTTAAAAGGCTTCAGGTGGGCCTTTAGGGGCCTGAGAGGATGGAGGAAGGGGGTAGAGGGGTGTGAGCACACTCGTTTACTCCTCCGGCCTCTCGCCTCAGCGGTGGTGCTGGTGTGGATTTGGCCTATTAGCTGAATGCGGTTTAATGAGAGGGAGGACTGGAGCAGAGGCTCGACTCCTGCTCTGCTTTAATGAGCCAAGTGCGAGGCTGTGGACCTCAGACCGCCACGGCGCTTTGTGGACGCCTAATGACACTAGAAGTCCCCGCGGAGATGGCGCCGCTGAGGCAATCGTCTTTCGCCCCGTGTGGTGAAATATCCAAGCAACACCTTTTTGTCACCCCGGGGTCGCTTCTGGACCAGCGCTCGTGATCAGCTTAGAGGGGAAAAAACACCTTGGTGCTTTAGAAGTATGAGAGCCTAATGAAAGGATTTTGTGTTGTAATCCAGCATGCGCAAAGAGAACACTTCGGTTAACATCAGTAAATCTTGGCGAATGAGATTGCATTTATGAATACAGGATTTTCCGTCTCCAGGTCTCCAGATGGCAGGGTGGTGTTTTGATTTCCGTGCTTGGCACCGATTTTACTATGATTTGTATCCGAGTCTCGTGAAGTATTCTGATTCTGAATGGGTGTAGGTGGAGTTGATGATTGGGTAACAATAAAAACACTGTTTGGTGACGTAGGGGAGCAATCGGCGGCAGGATGGTCATGTGACCCGTCGCACAGCGTAGTTCTCCTTACTACACTGAAGCGGATTTATTTCCTGAAAACAGCACGTCCAGTTATTATGTAAAGAACGACACGTTGTCCTTGGTATCCAATTAATTTTAACATGGTGTACTAAATCAGCTATAAGCTGCCTTTCCTTTACCAGCCACTATATTTCTCTTAATGAAACAAAACGGTGAGAAATGCACAAGATCTGACACTGGACACTTTTCCAAAATGCTTCCTACAGAATTCCTTTTTAGAAGTTTTAGTAATTTGCCATATTTAAACTGACATTAATATCCTCTTTAATGTGTGTTTGAATGTTGACCGGAGGTCCTACCATGGTTATACAAAATGGGAATAAATACAGTGGTCCCCATTGGCCTCCATGGTCCCTGATTGAACTATAGAGGTTCCTAGCTGGATGGAGATGGAATATAATATTTGCTGATTGAACTACTGTCAGTCGAGCTGCTGTTACAGAAAATTAACATTTTTAACCAATCAGAATCAAGCATTCCTTGGTCCTGTAGTATAAACACAGGCTGAATCCTTAAATATGAATACAGTAGCTTGTGAAATCTGGTCTGTTTTGCCTCACAGAGTGGATTTCAGCGGTCTCCACCCACAGGCATTGGAGCCATGGCCATACCAACCTTGGCTTTGGTCTATTCTGGGCTATTTCATACTGGAGGGTTTTTAAGACCTCATTAGTCAAGCTTCCATGATGTTCATGTGAATTTAGCAAATGTATACGGTAATATCAAGCACATGTGCCCGTTTTTTCCCCCCTCTTATGTCTTAAATAACCATTCATTAGGAATCTGCCTAAACATCATGTTCCGGCACCTGTTACTGTAGACGCAGCGACTTCAATAAGCTCATTCCTGTTCATCAGACACCAAACCGTGCAGTGAGATGACGACCACATAATGCCGAGAGACATGAGCGCCTGTCATAGGAGTCTTAAATAAATAATCAGATATATGTTAAATGAATGAGGGCCTTTATGCAATAATAAATGCAGCTCACAGCTTAAAAGTCAAGATAATTGCTTTGGACGTCAATGCAGATTCAGGCTTAGTCAACAGCGCAACATCACCGAGCGCCTGTAGTCCCATTCAGAGGTCCTGATGTGTATCCAGACCAACTAAAACAAGATTATTCACACTGGGCAAGTACACTCACACACTCGGCCCTGTGTGTATGTGTGTAGAACTGAAGCCTTGCTCGTTAGATAAAAATTAAATCAGTATTTAACACAGAAATGTACTTCCATGTACAATAAAACCACCCAAATCGTCCATGTACTGTAAACACCCCCACACTCGGTTGCTCTTTTTTAAATTATATTTCCTTTCTTTCTCTCTCCCCTGACCATCTCTTCCCCCTGTTTCTCTGTTGCGCTCTCTGACACAGTTCCAGGTTGTTCTGTGGTCGGCTGTTCTGCCAACCCAAATTTGACCTGCCAAGGAAAGAGGTTGTTTCTCTTCCTCTCACACGCTCACACATTCATGTGTCGTTGTGAATGTTTGTGGTTCTAGAATACAACAGGGTTCTCACTCGTGCCTGAAACATTGACCACTCACGCTTAAGCAGGGGAGTGTAAGTATCTTCTGTGTGACACTGTGTAAGGTGTGTGTGTGTGTGTGCATACTCTCTGGAGAGGGGTTATGTTTTAAATATTGACTGATTTTGGTTAGCGTTATTAATCACTTTTTGTAGCTACGCTATAGTCAGAGCCGCTGTTATGGTCTGTTAATACTTGAGACCAATTAGAATGTAAATCCACGAATGCACACTAAGGAAACTGGCGTTAGAGCAGAGTGGAGATGGATAAAGACGTCGCTCCAGATCCTCACTGGATTTGAACTACATAATCATTTGAGCGTTGGGCCACTGAGCTGTCACAGTGCGTTTTAATATTTAGCAATAAAATTTTTATTTTTCTTATATTGGCATTGGCACATCTAATTTTACTATCTGGCGGGAAAAAATACGGCAAACAGAACGGATAGTCGTATAAAAGATGTAGCTGATGGCCAAAACCATTCCGATGTCGGCGCAGCGGCCAGGGACTAGCACCGCGAAAACGTCACACAGAATCCCTGTTGTATTAAGATGTAGATTAGGTTTGCTCGTGTTAGAATGTTGAAAACTTAACCGTCTCAAAGAAAGTGCTAAAGTTTGCACACCTGTGGAATGAGTCATGGTGCACTAATAGATAATTCACTTAGTGAGTGACGCGTTTAATAAAGAAACAAAAACTCTCGCAACCGCGAGCGCTCGCTGAGTGAGCTGTAACTCTCAGGTGTGGACAATCTTTCATCCTCTGCTCTCCCTCCTTCCCCTCTCCTATCTCTGGCTTCATCTCGGTCGAGTGTGCCGCCCCCGGGGCGAGGCTTAACTCCGTCTCTGACAGACGAAAGGCCTCTTCCTTTCCCCCCTCTGGACCTTTTCCACCTCATCACACACCTCCTACAACAGGGCAAATTAGGGCCAGTTTAGCAGATCTTACAACGCCACTAAACACCGCCCCAGATCACAAACTGATTGCTGGACCTGACTCATCTCACACACACACACACACACACACACACACACACACACACAACCCTAGTGCTTATCTTTGCCTTTGGCCAAAATCTGCTCCTTCACTCCCTTTCAATCACTCTGTGGTGCCCGGAGAAATATATAACTGGGTTATTTAGCGCTATCCCACAGATAGTATCAGCTCTGGGAGTTTTTCCTGTCAGGAACTGTGGCTTTCAAGAGAAGCACCCGCCAGGTCAGAGGATGCCTCTAATTGCTCTGTTGGCTCTTTTATCTGCAGTTTATATGAGGCTTGGATTTGTTGGAGGTGGCTTCATCTCCCACACACACACACCAGATTCCCTGTCCTTCCCCTTTAACCAGAGAGGCATCTTACAAAGGAAGCCAAATGACTTTCAAATGTGCCAAACATACGTGTGACACGAGCTTTAATAGACCCGTCCTTCCAGCCTGGCTGAGCTCACTCTGACAGCACCACTGCAGGAGGGTGTGGATTTTCATTTCGTCCTCTCTAAAGACTTTATTACGCAGTTTAATTGGCAGCCAATGGCGCCGATCAACCTTTCTGGCTAAAATGTCAAGCCCCTTCGGTGGGGTGAGATCAGTCATTTGTCTCTCTTGTCGACTTCCTTTTGCAATTTTTTTTTTTTTTTTTTTTAAACCTCAGAGCTTTTTTTTATTTTTTATTCTTGAGCATGCTCTCTAATAAAACACCAAGGTTTGTTTAACCTGCACCAGGCCAAGGAACGAGCTGTCTGAACACAATTCTTTATTTTTGGGAGGTTTATTAAAACCGTGTGAAACCACAGAATGATGTTTTGGCGTGTGACCAAGCTTGCAAACATTCGAAACATCTACTTGTGTGGTGTGGTGGTGTGTTTTTTTTTGTTTTTTGTTCTTGGAGGTTTTTTTTATTTTTATTCACAGCTTTGGCCTCGAACGCACTACACAATCACTTTTTGTAGTGTCTCTGCCAAAATTTCTATTGCTTTTTTTTATTGCTACATAATTAGAGAATAATACCAAAAATGTGTGCGTATTTATTAGACACTTCATATACATGATGTAGTTTTTTTTTTTTTTTTACTGACATTCATTAACTTTCACTTTTTTTTTCCCCCATCCTCTCTTGGGATTTTTGTGCAATTATTTTTTCAAGTATGCTTTATTTATTTGTTTATTTATTTATTTATTTATTTGTTTATTAACATGACATTAATTTTTTTACTTATTTATTACTAAATGTAATGTAATTTGAGTCATGTGACCTTTAGAAGTGATACATTTTTCTTCTGATTTAATACACCCCCCACCCCCATTTATTCTTCATGTTTTTTTTCCCATATTAATTTCATGTATTTAACTGATATCTTCCATGTAATTGTGTGTTACAAAATGATGTGAAATGTGATATTTATTTCTTTGTTTCTCTGCTTTTCAGGTATCAGTACTACACTACAGTAGTCTTTTTAGCAGTTTATGAGCTTTACCTCAAGGAGAATCTGTCACTGTAAAAACACAAAACAAGTGGGAAATATCCCAGATTTATAGTTTGATGTTTAGATGTTTGAGTGAAGTTTTGTAATGGTAAGAAAAGGAATTATTTCCTCCTGCCCGAGGAGACGTTTGAACATCTTTTGAAGTAGACTTTCAGCACGCTCAAATTGCCGCGTTGCATAAAAAGCCCAGATGCGTTTCAGATAGCGGATGTGAATTGTCTTCTCACACAGAACTTTTACAAGCGCCCGACAGCGTTGTACATGCTCCTCTGCCTAACAGCTTTTCAGCCTAAATTCACAGCAGTTATGCAATAAGGAGAGCTCGTGTAGCTCAGCCAAAGCAGGAATTTATGATGCACAACATATTGGGCTTTTCTACTATTTTCAGAATACATATTTTCCCTGAATTAAATAGTTTGGAACACTAACTTCTAAATTCTAAACAGGTTCCGTAATGCCAATTATATTGAACTTGCAGAACCTGGACTTTTTTTTTTTTTAAAGTAATAAAAGGCAAAAAAGGCTTTTAGTACACAACGTAAACAAACGCTCTAATTCCACATAATAGTTCACCGTAGGCGATGTTCAGGGAGCAGCAGTGGCCAGTCTCAGTGGCTTCATTATCACTCTAATTTGTATTAGTGAGGCTGATCCTCTCAGGAATAATTATGTATCTAGTGTGTGCTCTCCTAATGAGGTTAAACTTAAGTCTTCACTAAGAACAAGGGTCCAACCTAAGAAGTTGTGAAGAAGCAGGAGAGCAGAATTTGTTACTGTGCTGTTTTTTTTTTTTTCCACCCTTCTCTTTTTAATTGATGTTTGTTCTCTGTGGCTTGCACTGGCAAACACACCTGGTCTCACTTTGTGCTCAGAGATCTGCATCAATAAGGAAGAGATTAGGACTATTTATCTATTAATCATTCCGTGCAATTGTTAATTAGGTCATAAAGTAGCACAGTGCTTTTATAAGGAGCACATCATTTGTCATTTGTTCTCTGGATCTGGGACTAACAAGACTGATGTCTTTACAGCGTATACACAGATTTATTTAGTTAAGAAACAAAGTACAATTTCAACCAAATTTCAGCTTTTATGAACAAAATCAGAGACCTGAACCACTACACAGTTTGTACTTTTTGATTGTTTGTATGGTGGAGTATTCTGGCGTTTATGGAAGGAGTCTCCAGTGTCAGCAATCAGAGGTTGAAGCGCTGTACTCTTACGGTTTCCTTTGCAAAGAAGGGTTTTTGATATGTGGTACCTCAGCAATATTGTTTTTTTTGTCTTAACGTCCAGAGGGGTTAAAAAAAAAAAAGAGACCATTATAGCTGAATGAACAGACTATCCCATTATATCGAACAAAAACATCAAAATTACTATCAAAAATGTGTCCTTTTAAGAGTTTGACAGTTGAGACCTTGGCTGTGCCGTTTTTGGGAGATATTGAACGTTAAGTAACAGTAACTCTGTTTCAATCGGGCCAAGTTATCGCACCATCATTGATAATTTTCCTAAAACAGCGCACCGCACATGTTCGAGTCCTGTTATAAAATTGCAAAGTGGGAGCTTTGCACAACTTGCATATAGAAAGTCAATGATTATTTTTCTGTCATTGTTAAACCATGGCTAAAAAAAAAAAAAGAGAAAAAAAAAAAACTTTGGCTCTGAATATAAATATCAGTAGTCTATCATCAGCTCCTGCTGCAAAACGCAGCTCAACATCCAAGAACACATCAACCTGGAAGATACAATCGTAGAACCTTGCTATCTGATCAGTCGTCCCCTCTCATCTCTCACCAAGCTAACACGTTAAGTCTCCACAGAGCTAGTCTAGCTCTAAACGTTACTAAGAGTTTATATGCTACTTCATTATCTTGGCTATCAAAGAAGTCTGAGGAGGATCTATATCAAAATTCACACTTTCAAAGACTCTCTGCACCTGCAGTGAATAACTGGCTCTAAAAGTCTTGCAATAGATATAAATTAACCAGGAACAAAAGCATATTAGAAGGAGCTGTAAAGATGCTGAACGGCTTCCAGTGAACCGAGAAACCGTACCGGGGGAAGAAAAGGAAAAAAAAAGCCGTCTACGCCATCCAACTCTTCCTCCCTCATTAAACGCACGCTTTTGTTTTCTTTCCTCTGTGCGGTTCAGAAAGAGCACCACCTTATCAGTAATGGGGAGGGGATTTATTAGTGCGAAAAAAGATAATTGCTACCCATAGGGCCATGGGAGCCTGATTTACAGCCACTACTATTTAGGATTCCTTCAAGCAGGCAGTCCAAGGCTCTTTATCTCCCCCGTGGCGGTGGCGCGGAGAGGCGCTGAGAGGCGCAGGGTCGAGGCCGGACGTTGAGGGATGAGCGCCGCCCTAGCTCACTGGCTCGCTCGCTCCCTCACTTGCGGCACTTTGGCATCGACTAACGCAGGAGGAGGAAGCAGTATGTTGAACATCTGTTAGGGAGCTGACAGGCACCTGCTGGGAAACGGACAGCGTTCCAAGAATTCCAGCCTCCTTTTCAGCTTTTGTTTTGGAAAGCACGCTGAGCTCAGAATGACTCATTTATTTCCTCCTGAGGAGAGGCTCGTCAGCCGAGCTTATCAAAATGTGATTTAAGGGTGGGGTACAGAGAGAAGACACATTCTGCATGTTTTTTTGGGGTTTTTTTTTTTAGAACCTATGAAACCACATGCATCAGAGGTCATGTATCAAAGAAGAGCATGTTGTAAAGAGGTTTCAAGAGGAAGTGGAATTCCAGACACACATGCGGACACAGAGCTGATAGAAGTAACGTAACATTTATGGTGCCTGGCGATTATAGCACCATATTAAACATTCAGCCTGATATAAAAAAAAAATTCTATTCGATTCTAGCCTTAATGCCACTTTTAAACAAGATAAATTAGGACTTGAAGATGTGCTACTTGAGGAGTAACAGAAGCAGGACAAATCGATTGTCATTTAGTTAAGTACAGGATTTAGTACTGGAAGCTTCTCCCCAGTTTAGATTCAGGAGAAAGTACCTGGAGTGTCGCCTCTCATCGCCAGCATGGGTGGTGTTTTCACACTTGGGGAAAACTCTTGCGCACATGCTTTAAACAGGACCTGTTATGCACAGACAACTTATTAGTGAAATGAATTATAAAATAAAATATAATGACCTTCCGAAGGCATCATATTTTCCTCCTAATGTGACCTCGTGTAAGACCTCCCCTGTCTCGTTCCTCAGCTTTGTTATCCTCTGGCCGGGTGTGGCATGGCAGTAGCTCATTTACATTGACGTTGAAACAGTACATTTGGAAGAGGAGTGAAAAAGGATGAGTTGGAAGTATGAAAAATGCATTGTCTGGGGGGCGTTTCAGCTGGAGCATTAACTCACTGGGAGATCTCCGAGACATGTGTTAACTTGTTAAAAAATATTTAAATATAGGCTCTTTAAAACGAAGTCACGTGTCAACTACGCCACTGTACTTTTTGCATTAATAATGGCTGGCATTCACTTTGCTCTAAATTACAAATTTTAGCTACTAGTTTTAAAACTATTGGCTTAACCTATGCAGCACTTTCCTCCACATGTGGGCTCGCCATTGGTTAGCAATGAAGACTGATTTGAGGAGCTGGTCCTATTGAAGTGCACGAGGTGTGGCTGGAGACCTGTGTTGCAATTACCGTGCACCTCACCCGATCATAAGTTAAGTCCTCTCTCCCAGTGGAGTCAGTTCCTCATAACCTAGTACAGGCTATCCACGTGTTCCGCTCTGGTTAGGAGGTGTGAAACCAGACCCTTAAGTAGAATGCATGTACACATTGTTCTATGAAAACCAGCATTCACAATCTCTCAGAATGCAAACTCTGCAAAAAGGTGCCAAAGTTAATGACGCCGATTGCGTATTGCATTTTATAGTGTCATATGTTCGCCACAAGTCTTTGTGCAAAAAGCCTCAACATGTTGTGCTCATTGAGCACAAGCAACGTATCCAGATGTTGAAACACTTCCCCTGGCAGTTTATCATTACATAAATACCCCTACTTGTTTTGTTTTTTTTAATTGTTCATTCGGAGCTCGCAGTTGCTCTAACTGTAAAAACGTTAATAAACAATTTCACAACAGATCTCACTCATTTAAACAGGCTAATAATTCCTTTAAAATATGTTAAATCAGAAAGATAATGGTGGGTTATGATTTTTGGATTATTCATCTGAGAGCCCCTTACCTTAGGCGTCCTGAATTACCGAAACCATTACTTGGTCCTTCCTGCAGTTGAGCAGAAACCCATTATTGTATGTAAGACAAAATGATCCAGTATGATCATTCAGATTTACTTGGATAACTGAGGAACATCATGGCTTAAGATGACAATGCGGCCTGTGAGCTTTCTTCCATTTGTGGACACAGCTGTGCACCGCTTCCTCCGACCTTTTCCCTTTCCTATGTTATGACTGCTATTACCTGGGCACAGGTGACATGTCTCAAGGGCTGACTACATGCTCCGGCACAGCCGGGGGCCTAACAGGATATGAAGCAGAGGTTCTGTCTGTCCGTGCTGATCCCTGAGCTTCGGCCGTGAGGTCAGCGGTTCAGATCCCAGGTGTTGTGCCCTGCAGCAGGGCACGTCTCGTCTAAACAGTGTAAATGGTTACCAGGAATGTCAAAATGAACCCACAGATCAAAGGGGCCCCAGTAAGCACCAGATCCATGACACATACAGTATGTGAGAGATTGGCATGGAGTTTAGGGCTGTAGTGCTGAAAGAATAGTCATGTGGAGTAAGCATTACATTGAACGTTTATTAAACACTTGAGATATGATCTTTACTATGAGAAACTGACTATCTGAACTTTGAGTGTGTAAGAGAGCAGCGAATTACAAAATCTGGGTTCCGCCACCGGTAAGCAGTTTATAACGCATTCAACATAAGGAAAGTCGTTTTTTTTGGTTGCATTATATTTTTGGCATCCAAATTATTCAAATTTGCTTTTAATATTCAATTCAATTTTATTTGTATAGCGCTTTTGACAATCGTCATTGTCGCAAAGCAGCTTTACACAAAAATAATAAATAAGGTAATAAATGGCTTAAAGTGGATTACTCCTCTACCACCAGATAAACTCATTGTTTTTGTCCATCCTAGATTCTCTTTGAATGTTTGTTGTATTTGTTTGGAATTATGTTTGGACATTAACGAGCAGATGAACAGATTTGATTTTGGAATTGACCCAAATAGGGTCAAGGTCACATCAAGGTTGAGTGTGCTTGTTCATGTTCAGGAACTCAGGGCTGAATTCCTGGGTAGGGATTTTGGCATCATGTCTGTCCAGGATCTTAAAAATGTAGTTAACTATAGGTCCAGATGAACTGAATATATTTGGAAACTGATGCAAATATTGTCACTGTATAACAGTAATTTACTTTTTTTTTGCTTTTATGAAGAAAAATAAAGTAGTAGTTTCATGCACCATATCGTAACAAAATGCCTTTGGGAAAGAAAGTAATAGATGATGAAGCACACAATGTCTGATCAAAATCCAAATTAAACAAGGAGATAAAGGACAGAGGCATAATTTGTGTTTGGATTCAATAAGTGTGTTAGCTCTCAGCACAATGTATCATTCTTGCTTTTTACAAGACACAGCATATTTACAGACTTTAAACTATATAAAAAGACCATGAGTGGTGATGCCTGTCTTTCTTTTAAAGCTTTGTGCACATACTATTTTTATGCTTTCCCTATGCTGTAAGACTATTCCAAATCTTGACCAGCCGTCACTGGTTACACGTGTACTGGAAGGGTTCCTCAAGGGTTTAGTGGTGACTAAACTGTTCAGGAGATGTTCAGTAATATCGGAATAGACACTTAAATATCTGAGGGACAAAATATGAGATTTTTTCTTACACACCATTCTTGGTTCACTTGTCTCGTGGGGAAAACGTCTCCTCATTCATCATGTTATTCTCCCGTCAGGGGGAAAAAATCGAAAGCCATTCGTTATGTTTACACCGGTATGGAGAAACACAGAAGGGAGTTTAAACTGCGTCTCATCCTGATTTAATTTCCATTTCTTTCATTTCCCCTTTCTTCTCCGGCTGAAAGATGTCACTTCGTCTGAACATTTCGCTTCTCCCGCGTATCGCCGCCTCTTTAGAATAATCTCTTCGCTCGCACAGAAATCTCACCGTCGGATAATCGGAGATAAATATGCTTAATTGAGGCCAAGTGAACTCTCCCTATCTCCACCACGGGCCGAGCAATCTAAAGGAAACGTGATAATTAGAATGGCTTCCCTCAGAATGCTGAGAGAGGCACATGCACACTCATTTCACAGCGTTTTGCCCGTTTTATGGCATTTCATAGACAAAGCGTGGCTTCAAATGGTGGACGATGCTCATGGAGCTGTTTAGGAGCTTCTCCTGATAATCTTAAGATGTTGTGTAAATAACCGTTGTCTGTATACTGTAGAACTCTACACAGGATGCATGTTGATTCTAGTGTTCTGACCATGTCTCTAAGTGCCTGGTGTGTATTTCGTAACACACTTGGCAATCAGGATGAACCACGGTACTGAATGTGGGAGGAAATGGTGCACTCTGAGCCTGAGGAGATATAGCAGGTCCAGGTCAGGGGGAGGTGAAAATTAGCACTCCTCTCTCTTTTCAGAGGGGTCTGAAAGGCTAGCATGCTTGGTCATTCCAAGCACTGATGAGACTGGACTGCCAGCACCCGAGGGAAGCGAATGTCTAATTACCTATTGTGCCTGACAGAAGCTTCTTAATTACCAACTTCATTAGCTCGCCGCTCTTTGTTTTTCTTCTGAGGGGGCTGGAGGGATGGGGTGAGGGTGGAGGAGAGTGAGGAAAGGAAAGAGAGATGGTGTTTTAGCACCTTTTCTCCCCCTTTTGAACAGCGTTCCTTCTCTCTCTCTCTCTCTCTCTCTTTCTCTCTTTCTTCAAGGAAATGTTAAGACCTCAGTCAGGGATCTAATTAGATTCGTGGTGAGAACGAGACACCTTCTAACTAGCCTCTGGTGTCCCCCCCCCAAAAGGACAGCAAGTGACTGGACAGTAGAAACAAGGAGCTACACACACACACACACACTTTTCTCCTTTTCCCTCTCACTCTCTCTTGCTTACACACACACACACACACACACACACACACAGACATATGCAGAAACCCTTGTGTGAATTGGCCTGATTTGCTCTCTCCTCGCTTTGAGACAAAACATCCAGTGCTATTCAGATTTAGCATGCTTCTGCTCGCTCGCCTAAAATTTCTTACCAAGTTCTCATACGCAAAAAAAAAATTCTGTATGCTCAAGTCTGCCACAAAAACCTGAAAAACATATTTTTACTATGTTTGTCTTGAATGGGTTATTAGAATTCTTTGCAGTCTGAGTTAAAACGGGTCCAGCCTGACATCTCCTTAACAAATATGCTAAATTTATAGGAGGCTTTACTTTTTAAACACTGCTACAGTTCAATTATGATTGGATTTAACTGGAATACAAAGAAATAATAGAAATCTGCACCATGAAAATAATCTCTATTTATATTAGAGTCGTTGAGGGTTATGTTTTAACAAGGTGTGACCATGAATTAATATAGCAAAGCCTCCAATTAATATTTCAAGGCCACAAGCTAAGTATCTTCTAGTCATGACTTATGTTGTGGCCACAAATTGTGTAACTGGAGTCCACAATATCATATTTTATGAAACCTCGTGCTCATTATGTAGCCTTCAGTTCATTCCTTTGGGAGGGATGGACAGAAGATTTGGTTAAGATGACGTTGGATAATGGTATAGACATATCTCAATAGCAGTGATTCTTTATTGAAATCATGCATATCAATCAGTCCTCAGTCTGTGCTCATGGTGCCAGAATGCTCTAATCGACCTGAAGTTCTTTCAAATATTTGCTACGAGTTAAGCATTTCTAAATCTCATGGTCTCGATATATTAACTCATGGCTACACTTTATTAAAGTATAACCACCATGTCACATCAGCGGCTGTGTAATGCTGTACGTCGTCCCAACACTGTCCTGATGGAATTTGAACCTCCTATTGGCTTGCACTACTTTACTATTATTGGCTAACAGAGATTTCCAGTGCTAACTGGCACAGCTGATTCCAGCCTTTAATTTCATAAGCATGGCAGATATTGTTTGTGATTTCTAAGCACTCTGTAGAAGAAATGAATCCTCTCATCTAAACCTCAGTGTGCTGTTCAACTCTGAGGTCACAAACTGGTGTGGCTATGTGTACGGTTTCCTTTGGCTTGTCTTTGGTTTCAGGCGCGCGTTTTGGAGTCATGTTAAAATGGCTCATGGTTTATTAAATATCATACCCTTCTCAGAATGATGGACCGCAAAAAATATCCTAACTTATGTCTGCTATCTGTTGTGAACTTTCTGAACTGTTTTTGAACTGCCAGACCATCTAGCTTAGCTAATAAATCAAAAATGTTTGGTTATACGTTTTATAAGCGATGGCTGTAATGGATTTCACAAACTAAAGCGGTGCTGGTGTGCAATCCGATAATGATCCTTGATGAAATTGTGATGAAATTCATCATTCTGTGTTGCAAAGGTCAGTGAATTTATCAGTGACCAAAAAAAAAAACGACTTTGGTTCTGTTGCATAACTTGCCTACTACTAAATCATCTTGTGAAAGCACAAATTCCTGTAATTTTCTACCCAGCTTCACATCTTGACTGTAAATGTTAAATATTAAAAGTATGTATAAAACCCTATGTTGTTAGAAGGAAGCCATGTTAGACTAAGTGCATTAATAGAAATTACTGCTAAAGTTGATGTTAATGCCTTTTGACCAATCACATTCAAGCATTCCTGAGCTCAGTGGTATGAAAGAAAGGATCTCGGATTACATCTGATTGAATTAAAAAATGCAGTGAATGAAGACTTTTTTTTTTTTGACTGAACATTTTGATATGTACTGAATCCTTGCTGCTTCTTATTGGTTGATGTGTCAGCTTGTGGCCACAGCAGGCTTTTTGCAGCTAAAACTGGCTCCTTGCTTTTTCCCCATTTTCCCCATTGGGACAACAAAACATCAGGCTTCTAATTTTTTTTCTAAAGTGTGTACAAGTTGGATAATACTTTTAGAAGGAATTGTTTTATAAGGAATTTTAGTAAAAGTACTGATTTGTTTTGCCTAGACATAATGTCATTTGAATTAATCGTGGTTGATCTCATTGTCATGGCCAAACCATATGACACTGAAGCCTTGACCTAATTACATCCTTGATAGCAGTTGAATTTGAGAGCTTCAGATGTTAGCTTTAAAAGTTATCTTATGTTTTTATAGGGGGTTGATGTGCATTTGTAATGTCTATTTGCTTTGCTATTTTCATACAAATGATATGTAAGAATATATCGCTAAAGCTTTTTGGCCGTTGGAGACAAGGGTTACTGTACCTCCAGTCTAACTATATTTTTAATGATTGATAAAATAATGAAAATGCCTGAAATTAATAAATGCCTGTTGAAACAACTTTTCCACAGTATCAGGTATTTTAGCTAATTAGGTGCAATCCAGAAATTCATATGAATTAAATCGAGCATCATGGGAAGTGTATGTGTTATCATGAGAATCAAATGGATTTTCATAAACAACATTTTATGCTCCTGATTTTCAAAGCTGGATAGTTTATGAGATCATTGGTTTGCTGTTCCAGTCTCAGGAACTCCCTGCCTTGTAGAGTTTGAACTTTTCATTATGCTTGCATGATCTAAATAGTTAGTTAATTATCAAGCTCTTTATGAGGTGGAAAAGTTCTTTTGAAAATTGGGGAAAATTTGAAGGCCTGGCATTTTATGAACTGAAGTTTAAAAGTTTTTGTGTTTGGGTAAACACAGCCTTGACTGAATCCAAAATCAGAAGTTAAAGAAAATGAAAGAAAATATTTCTTATGTAGAAAACAAATGTAGAATTGTGTCGAAAGAAAAATACAAACGTCTATTTGCTGCATTGTTAGTTTGTTGGATGGCTGGGTGTTAATTGCTTCTTAGCCTTTAATGTTTATTGCTGAACCTAAAATTTCAAGGTTTTTAGAGCAGCTGGTGAAACGGAAATAAGCAAGTTTGTTGTCGATCTGCATTGTGTCTGTGCTCTATTCTGCTTCTTTAATTTAATTATTGTTTATTTAAAGGGGAAAACCCCTCTGAGACGGAATCCTTAGTTTCAGGGAAGCCCAGTAGAGTCTAAAAACATATGTGCAATCAATGAAATACACTGAGAAAAAACACACACAATGGCTGCTCCAGGGCAAACACGTAAGCTAATTAATTAAACACTAATTAAAAAGCGTTTTTAGATGAACAGTTGTAAACAAATAGGAGGAAGGAAAAATTAACACCCTGCTGTATGTTGTCGTCTATATTTAACAGATAATAAATAAACGCAGTGTTACTTTATTACAAACACAGATCTTGCTTTTGAGTTTTAGACATTTTAAATAATATTGATATTTTAAATAAATGCAATTTATATAAAAACTGAATTTATGCTGAGATAAAATAGCGTCTGTAGCGTCTCGATGCGCCTTAAATGTCCCTATCCCAAGTTTTGTCTTTGGTAAATAAGAATCTGCAATAATTAAAGTTGCCATTTAGTGGTTGTTTTTTTCCACGGACAGGACAAGTGACATTTGCTATTTTCTCCGTCGCTGTATAAATCGCATGACATATATATTTAATGTCTTCCCTAATATTAAACATTTCTGTGAGTTTGTCATCAGAAAAGTATTTAGAGATCTGATCTCAATGAGTATTCAAGTAAAAGCAAGTCGATAAAAAAAAATATTGCTTGTATCATTTAGAGCTTATTTTGGTAAATAAAACATGTTATTTTTCGTGTATAAAGCGTGTTTCTACCTAACTGCTCGTTTTACGCACTTTTAGTTTAATATTTATTTCTGGTTTGCTCAGACTTGTATAAAGTCGCTTAAAATAGGAATAATTTGGTGGAGTCAAAACGACGATGGGCCATTGCAAAGTTTTGATTTTTGGCATGCACATCCTTAATTTGTCCAAATACCACAGTTCCAAATGCCATTTTTTTCTTCATCTCCGTGTTTACAGGTGCTGTGCGTCACTGCGCGGCTTTATCCTGCGCCCTGAGTGCGTCCTGCGTCCTGGTAAAAGTGCTATTCACTCGGATGAGCGGATGTAATTAAAGCTAGTAATTGCCGATTTAGAGGGTTTGGGTCACCGGGGTTATTTGATAGTAGGCTTTTTTAAGAGGCGACCAATTAGCTATAAAGCATCACTCGCGCAAAGAAGGGCACAAGGTTTGCATCGCCTCTCTCTCTCTCTCTCTCCCTCTCTGTATGTGTATGTGTAGTGTTTGTGCTATTTGAGAGCTAGTTGTAAAATGCATGAAGCCATGCTGCAAGGAACCTTCGTGATTGATCGCTCTTTTACTCCATAAGCGTGGCGTTGCAGTTAATGTTCCCCCTCCGACGTGTTAACGCACTATGAGGTTAGGTAAGCGGGTCACGGGGTCACCGGCCCAGCAGGCTTGTTGGTAAAAGGAAAGTCGTGGCAGGATATTCATAGCGCATTAGGTCGAGCTCATAATCCACCTTTTGGGGTTTCCAGGATGCGAATGAATAGAAAAGTCTTAAATAATAGAATAATAAAAAGGGAAGTAGGGATAATTATGATCCAATTTATTTATAAATGGAGAACCTATGACAATAATTATTTTGAATTGGAAAATAGGAACGAGTGATTAGGATTATCTGATATATTTTTGGAAAAATGAGAGTGATCCTATGTACTTCTACGTCACAAGTGATTAAATCAATAAATACTATTATTATTTGTGACTCGTGGTAAACATTTGCTGGTGATAATAAATAATTGTGCCCTTAATTCAGAAAGTATTAATATATTTTTTATATATATTTCCGTTTATAATTGTTGGATTATATAAACTAATTCCTAATTCTCAATTCATAAAAAATTATCGCCGAGTTTGGTGTGTGCTTCATAAAATACACCTTTCCTCAGTTTTGGGGTTTTTTTAAATACAGAAAAAAAAGTTTGCTTTTTTAAGACAAAACTATGCAGCTGTGTTACAGTATATATATATATATAATATACTGTATATACTTTTTTTTATTAATTTAAACTAATTAACCATCGTTAAATGTAAAACACTTGATGCATTGAAACTGCCTGTGCAAAATAAATTAATAATAATAATAATAATAATAATAATAATAATAATAATAATAATAGTAATAATAATAAGCCGCTATAGTGTGCCAGATTTGTTTGCAGCGGATCAAGGCACTTTGTCTTTATCTCAGTGCCAACTTGAAAAGATATAATTATCTAGTTTGAACAGGACGGCTATGAAATCCTTCTTCCCTTTTTTAGGGCGGGGGGAGCTCGAGTGGACTGAGCTCCTCCAGATAGGAGTAATGAAGTTGTGCAGTCCAGAGATACAAAAGGGCATTAACGTCATTAGCATGAAACCTTTTCTTGCAGCCATTGTGGGACCCCCCTTTCAGCCTCCTAATCCCTCTATTTCAAAGCTGGGTTTGTAATAAAGCTTTTAAGGGAGTTGTGTGGTGGGGGTTTCCAAAGCTTCTCTGTAGATTTTTTTTTTATTATTGCCGTTATAGTTCACAGGCCATCAAATATCCTCCTCTATAGACCAGTCTTTCTAAAAAATAATAATAATAAAATGAAGCCCAGTGGTTTATTCATTTTTTAAATTATAATAAAATTAAAGTCTCAATAATGTGTACATTTGACATCGTCCGACTAGAAATTATTAGATCTGGATGCATGCAAAAAATTATGCTTTGTTCCAGAAATGGCACGATTTTAAAAACAAAGCTCCCATTTTAAGCACATTGCAGCCTTCCCCTTATCGGCTTTGTGCGGGGCAGTCGGATTGTCCTAAATTATGTCCAACCAGGCCCCCTTTGGATCCACGGATTAACAGATTAAAGTGGACCAGTGGGCAACGCATCCCTCCTCCCCTTTCCTTCATATTACTCGTATGATAATTGCCTAAACTGATTTGCACTTTCACAAAAGCTTGTAAGGACTCTTTGTGGCCTGAACGGGCCAGACACTGCTTTTTCTGTTCGTGGAAATAAAACTGATTAATGCCGTCTACCAGGCCGAGAGGAAAAAATAATGCAAAGAAAAAAAACAACAACAACAAGGAGCACTTCGTCCGGTAAAGTAGCTATCTGGCAACAGCATCCACTTTGTGCTTGATTTTGTTTCCCTATAGGGTATGGGAGCCTTATTTAAAAAATGTATTACCCAACACAAAGGAAATACTATCAATATGCAAATACGCTAATCATGCACCTATAATATTTGATCATATATACATCATATTATGTGTATACTTATTTCATAGCCTTGTATTCAATATGAAATCATATTTGCCATAAATGCATATGCCCGTATGCATATATGTATGTATGCTCTATAATTAGAGACCACCCAATATTTTGTTGCGTAAATAGTTTAGTATTTTTAATTTTAGGTTTAATAAGTAAAAGTATTTATTTATTTATTTATTTATTTATTTATGTTAAGTATCTAGGCTAGTTATGATTTCTAATGTCTAGGAATGTTTTGAAATCGGGATCGTCCACACTTGTTTGAGTAAAAATATAAGCTTTAGCTTTGCCGCTCACAAACTCGTCGAAGTTTTCTGCTGTTTTTTTTTTATTATTATTTTGAGCAACATGATAAAACTTTATTGACAAAATATTGACAATTATATACTTCTTGGAAGTATATTTTTTTGTGTTAAAATTGTAGCAAACTTAACACAATAACACAAATTATTTACATTCTGGTGAAAGTTTTTTTTAAACAAACATTTTAAGTATCTCTGTACATGGAATATATACGCTCAGTGCTTTTGAAGTTTTGCTGCTTGGCGGTCATCAGGTAGTTTTTTTCCTTTTGGTATATTGTGGGAAATTGAGGGAGATATCCTCTCTTTAGCTTAGAAAGCTAAAAATTTCAATCCATGTCACCAAATTTGAAAAGAATAGTTGTTCTATTTTTTTTTTTTACTTAGCTATTAAAAACAAAACACTTTACCGCAGCATTGCTACTTCATATCATTTTCACAACCACTTGGACACGATAATTATAAATTCAAAGACTGCACACTGTTCTTTTTTTAGGAAAAGAAACAAAACATAAAACACACGACATTTCCCAGTTTGAAAAAGAGAATCCGAATAAAGTTACTTTGCAAAAAGGGTTAAATTAATGCGCCTACGCGCCCCGGAAAAAAAAAATCGTTGCTCTTTATCATGCGATTCAAGTTTTGCCAAAAGCAGGTATTTTGGTACTTTTTAAGGAAAAATATTCTCAGAAGTGCAAATGTCCTATGCGCGTTAGGAGGTGTATTTTGACTGCGTTGATGAGGTGGGGCGGGGGCGTGGCCGTCTACTACCTGTCAATCATGTTGCCTTGACAACGTGGAAAAAAGTATTGACAGTTTCCTCGTGATGACAGCGACAGGATTCTCTCACCCTCGAGCTGCCGAGATCCGAAAAAGAGAAATTTGGTTTTGCTCTCTTTCGAGTTTTTCACGCCGTCCTTTATCCGTGTCACACTTTTCACTCCACGTCGTGTTTTCCAGGCTTCAAAAGCTCTTCGAGTTTTTTTTTTTATTATTATTTGTTTATTTGGGTCGTTTCTTTTTAATCGTCCGACGTGACGTCTATTTCCTCGGGACTCCCCTGTTTTGTTGCGAGCCGCCACCGGTTCACGTGATGCGTGCCTTTCTTTTTCTGCTGCGAGTCCGAGCCTTCCTCCTCCAGTTTCTGACGCTTAAATTTCGTCCTTCTGTTCTGAAACCAAACTTTGACCTGTCGGGAAGCAGAAGGGGGTATAAATAACACAAAAACATGTATAGAATAAAATCATAAAACATTCTCCTGGTTGTTGGGTTTTTTTTTTTTTTTGCGTTGCCAAAAAGCAAGCTGGCCTCTCAGCTTTAGTATCAGTGACAGGTCTGGAAAAAGATGAATAGCCTTATACAAGAAATAAAGCTCTCTGTCACTCTATCCGAGAGTGCAGTCTAAATAGCGAGTCTTCATTTGATTCAGCGAGCTCTTTCCTGACGAGACACAACACCAGAGTCTAAATATATCCCAAAGGGTGCTTAAAATCGACAAAAAGTTCCTTTTGCTAGATCTTTCGAGTTCTCCGTCTTAATTTTATTTCTAGAGCATTTGTACATTACATGGATTACATTGCAGAAAATAAAAATTATGGCTTTGTAAACCTGCACTTGGAAATAAAGGTAGCGAACTGTACTGTCGCTTAAATAAGAGGACGAATTTTAGACCATTAGTATATCTTCTTCCTACAGTCTTCCTTTAAAAATAATTCCATCTATATAATTGGACCCTAAGGACCTAAAAGGTACACACTCTACTCCCTTAATGGTACCATCCCAATGACAAGTGCCTTTATTTCCGAATGCGCAAGTAGAACCCTATTGTAAATAAAATATTGGAAAACAGCTTATACATAGTGTCAGAATAAAAAAACCGAGCACCATGACCAAAAGTGTAGTAAGTGTGTATAAATCATTCATAGATTACGCTATATAATATATTCCAGCAGAACACAGTGTAATATGACACATATCTGAAATATTAATAACTTAAACAATTAAATTCTATCACTCCTATATGTAATATCTATCAGTTACACTGTGGTGTCAACCGTATTTTTTCATCCATTGCACATACTTTCAAAACGAAAATAAAATATGGAAATGCGTGAGAAAAGTCAATAATAGACCTAATGGTTTAGCTCCAGCTCAGAAAAACTTTGCGTGACCCTTATCTTTTCTTATCTTTTTAAGTTTTACCTGGACACGTGGATGTACCGTTAATTGTATTTTTAAAAGGCACACGAAGTAAAATTTTCAATTTAGCATTTAGATTTTGAGGTAAACGATGAATGTAAAGATGCGAAAGGTGTGTACAGAGATAAGTAACCCATTTTTCTTAAAGTCTAAAAATAATTGTCCGGATGATAATGTGAACGCCATTTCAAATATAACGGTGTGAACACTAGTGTACATTATACAGTTCCACACTTAATGCAGTTATTTCTGCTCATTTAGACAGTACAAATGTATTTCAGAGAATAATTGCGGCAATATAACAGTGCAAACAAAAATCTAAAAAAAAAATAATTCAATAAATCAAGCAGCACCTTTAATTTTCACACATTTGTCTAGAGTGATTGTACCCCCTGGGGGATTTCTGAATTTGAGGTGCACAGGTTATTGAGCCAGGATATTAAATGAGCAGAGAAAGAACGCGAAACTTTTCTATTGCAATTGTTCCCTCGTTTGGCCCGTTAGCTTTAATTCGTCATCTTTTATCCTTCATATCAGCCGCAGAACGAGCTTGGCCAGCGAGGTGCATTTAATGCGCTTTTTCAGCACGCTAATTGAAGCGTTGAAGTGGCTCCTATAGTTCATTTCTCCCTCTTGGCCTCGTTTAGTAAAGGGGATCTGTGCTCACACTGGGCACAATACAGCCACCGAGCCATATAAACACAAATACGATTCTAAATATGGCGCCTCTCTGAAGTGTCCCCTTTAACCTGGTTAACCGGATAAGTGCCAGACATTTTCTAAAAGAAGTTAATATGAGGAGTTCAGTCGAGCTTACCTAATACAGTAAATCCTGATCCTAACCAAACTTTCATTTTCAGTTTGACTTTCACCCCATTTACGGGTCAAAACGAATAGAACCGTAAGCCACTTCAACAATGACATAAGCAAATAAATAGCCTAATGTTTGAGGCGGTAATTGGGCTAATTGTAAACTTGTATTCCTAAATCAACACTTCATTTACAAATTAGTTCATATCTAAATACTAACTGTGCTTCACTAGACAGTGTTGTGTATTTTGTTTATATTGTTTTTTTGTTTGTTTTTTTAGAAAATTAAGTGTAATTATATACATATATAAGTATGTTATAATTAAGAAGCAAGTGTCTCTTCCAAGTGTCCAAAACCTTCCTGAGTTAGGGTTCGTTTAAACTTTCTCTTTTTCAAGTACAGATTCTTACAGGTTAGATAAACCACGCACGTGGGAAAAAGAAAACTGACATAATAATAATAGCAGAATCGCTTCGTTTTGAAATTAGATTTTTATTTTTTTTTAAATCACACTGTTGGTGAAAAAAATATGCTGTGCAGTGAGTTATGATAGTAGGCGCATGTGCATACATTTCAGACTTAAACAAAAACTTTTTTTTTTTTCAATACAGTGCATGCGCGTGCACGTCTAACCAAGGCTTAGTCTCTAATCATTGTTATTTTGCATGAATTAAAATGCAAACATGCGGTAGATGTGGTCCTACCTGAGTTTCTGTGAGGCTGAGGCTGTGCGCGAGCTGCTTCCGCTCTGCTCCCACCACGTAGTGGTTTTTTTCAAACGCGTGCTCGAGCCGGAGCAACTGCGACGGAGAAAACGCCGTGCGGATCCGTTTGGGCTTCCTGGCGAGCGCGTTGTGCAAAAGGAAACTCTCCGGACTCGTTTCGTTTCCTGCAATGTTGCACGAAAAAATATCGTTTCCTGCACGTAAAAGACTGTTATGAGCCATAAGACATATATAAGCTAGTCATCCCTATAATATCACCACATAGGCCTTTGTATTGACGCTACAAAACGCCCGAGCTGACGCTAAATTAATCAAATTTACAACAGGAAATGAGTAGCAACACGAGCACCGTTCAGTCGATGGAAATTTATTTCAAATATACACTTTACCTCCTTATCCCATGGCTTTCATTTTGCTTAGTACAGGGTCTCGAACTTAATCATAACAATCCTAACTTAACCATAAAAATCTAGCACTAAAATAATAATTATAATAATTATTTAGCATTTTAAATAATTACAAAAAGCGACATGTTTTTCGAGTTATGTTACCTATTACGTTCTCGTGAAATTATTAATTAACCTAGCAGTGCAGCAATTGCGACACATTTCTAATCAAAGCATTTTAACCGCGTGAGACAAATACATCATTTCGATAAAAACATAATAAAACCAACAATCGTTTAACTAAAACACTAAAGTGTAAAAAAGTCAACCGTGTAACATATTGGCTACTGTAGTTTCCTGCGCGCATGCACCTACACCTACATAAATTTTTTTTTGTTTTTATTCTACATTTAATAATAGCGTTGCTTTTTGCTTGTTTGCCCATTCAAGAACTGGATTGGATAATTACAGGCGCTGTTTATTTTCCGTTGTTTTGATGCCAATACTTTGACACTGTACAACTCCAGTTCCCATAGACATAATCTTCATGACTGCTTTGTTTGAAAGACAGGAGAGAACAGGATGGATGGCCTCACAGTTTTATTTCAAATGAAATAACACTTGCATTAAATTTTGGGCCATAATTTTACAGCAAATACGGGGGAAAGCATTTCTATTTTAATTATCGGTTGTTCTTTTTTTTTAATTGTCTTGGTCTTTGTTCATAGAGTAGGCCTGTTGTTATTGTACAGGGAACAGTTAAATTGAATATATTTTTCTAAGCAATAAAATTTACCATAGTTTTTTTTTTTACTATTATATACGTATTTTATATACATACATTTTAATAGACCTGTGATTGTAACGATTACGGGATGAAATGCATCAAAATTCAGCTTAGAAACTATTTCTTTCGCTAGTTGAGCTTTAAACTGACAGTTTACTAAAACTGCACAACAAACAAAAAATGTTTACATTTAAGTTTTGAAAACCCGTCAAATATACAATATACAAAATGTAAAACGATATTTTCGTTTTGGTCGTTTTCTTATCCGTGTAATGTCTTCTTTTATATGCATTATGAATTGCCAAAATGTAAGACACATGCTATATGTTTTTTTTTTCCATCTTCGATACGATGAATTAAAAAATTAAAAATTAAAAAGATAGAAAAAAAACAGGAACGAATGTTAAGGTAATAATAATAATAATAATTGAAACTTACCTTGAAATCTGTGCCCCAAGTATCTGTATCTATGTATTAACCACGGGTAAAATGTTGCGGGGTCCCTTTGCTGGCTGGCGAACAGGGCGTGCGGCCCGTGCGAGGAGGTAAGCGCGTGGTGAGCGGCGAGCGCATGCGGCGGTGGCGGGGGCGGCGGCGGATGATGCGCGGGAGCGGGAACGACCGGGTGCACGGGCACCGCCGAGCTGGGCGCGTGCGACATGGCCTCGGCGAATACGAGGTCCGCGCTGGAATAGACGCCCCTCGCGCCGGTGGTGAAGCCATTGAGAAACGGACTCACGTGGCTCGCACCGGCGGCGTAACTGAGCGCCGCCGCGGGTCGCGTGGGCTCCTCTGATCTGGATACCGATAGTACAGGAGCAGGAGGAGGATTATTATCCTTCGCTACTAAAGACTCTATAGTGAAACATCTCTTCGGTGTCGGCTGAAACATGGTGATTTAAAATACCGGGGAAAATATTTCCGCCACTCACAGTTACCGTGAAGTCAGTTGAAAAAAAAAATACTCCAACAAAAAAAGTTGAGTTGAAAACAGTGTCGATTTGGGAAAGCGGAAAGATTTTTCAAAACTCTGTAGAAAATGCGCTCATGACCAGGGCGGACGCGCTGTGCTGCTCCGCGCGCTCCATGGACGCAGGTCCAGTCCGAGCTGTGCCGGAGATTCTGTTCAGTCTAATTAGCACCCGAGCTCCTGTAAACAGCTTCCTCTTCTGTGGAGCCGCCGTGGTGGTGGTGGTGATGATGATGATGATGGCTCAGTGATTGGTCCTCGCTGGTGTTTGCCTTAAAGGGTCCGAGGACGAAAGAAGTGTCTCTATAGCGCGTGGATACTCTCACCGAGCGGATACCAGGGAGAGGGAGAGCAAGAGAGAGGCGGATTCAAGAAGAGGAACGGAACGGATTTGCCCCCCCACCTCTTCACCCCTTACGCATCCCTCTACCGGAACCGGAGAAATGCACGCGCTGATCCCTTTGCAGAGACCCGGAGGTACCTGTGCTCCTTACTGTTAAATTGTCTGACAGGCCAAAGAAATTTTTTTCCCCTTCTTTTTCTGTGTTTTGCGTAATAGTTATGCTTTTGCACAACGCTGATTAGTTATTTAAAAAATAACTGTTAATAAATTACACAACTTGATAAACGCTGCAGAACAGAACAACACAAAACGCTAATTCGAGATATTCCTGAATTCATCAGATCAGCGAGTTTTGCACTCTGTGCGGCCTCTCCGGCGTTTGCTTTGCGACCCTCCGCCTTTTCATTTTTTTCCCCAATGTGATGAGTTAAGTTTAGACTCTCTCTCTCTCTCTCTCTAACACTCTCTCTCTCTCTCTCTCTCTCTCTCTTTCTTTCTCACTCTCTCTCTATTGGTCAGGAGGATGGGGGATGAGGCACATTTATTAGACACAGGCGAGATTTTCAGCTCCGTTTGTTAAAAGGTCCATTACGTTCTATAAACGCTTATTAACTGACCCATAAGCCTGAGTCACTTTATGAACAGTACGACTTATTAACTCTTACAGAATCTGCTGTATGTGTTATACAACAGGGTATTATTATTATTATTATAAACTATTTGTGTGAACGTTATATATAATGGTAAAATCTCTGATTTGAGAGAATTTCCATCCTCGATGTATCCCGTGTGTGTACCCAGTGCTACTAACTTAAAAGCAGGATAAAGCGATAAAGAATAAAGAAACGTGCTGTATCCCTGTTGTTGTTGTTTTACACATTTATAGTGCATGCATATTGAAAGCCGTTTAACCATCTTCTAAAAAGTTCAACTATTTTCAGAAATTCTTGAATTTAAGCTTCAAGTACGTTTTATTATAACCCGTATGTGTAATATAGAACAAAATTAACCAAATTAAGATACATGTGCTGTTTATACGCATAGTAACTTCCTTTTAAAAATGTTTTCTCCCCCCAGCCTCTCATGCGGATTAGCTTTATCCAAGTAGATTATTATATTGTATATAAAATTAAATTAATTCAAAATATAATTACATTATTATTAGTAGTAGTAGCAGTAGTATTGCAGCGCTAGTAATAAGCCGTTAGTGTTAATGGCACATGTAGATGTTTTATTTTCTCATGTTTTTTTTATTTTGGATAGGACAAAAAATACCTGACAATAGTATCAGTTTATCCTCGGTATATTCTGAATGCAAGCGAACATTTAATTTAAAAAAATTCAGCTTTAATCTGTAATTTATTTCAGTCTATTTTTAAGCAAAATGTACTCCAAGCATTTTAGGATTTTTTTTTGTTGTTGTTGTTGTTCTTTAAGGGCACTGCTGTGTTCCCGTGCTTCTAACTTTTTCTCCCTAACAATATAAAAGGAGGCAGTTCATATGAGCTTTTCCTCTACTTTTACTACAACCACTGTTATTACTATTTATTATTATTATTATTATTATTATTATTATTATTATTATTAATGCTACTGCTGATTATGCAGCGCTAGTAATGTTGTTGTATTAGCAATTGATATATTTTTGCACGACTAGTAATTATTTATTCTTCTGTATGCTTTCCCCATTTACTTAACGTTGGTGTTAAACTGCTAAAGACGATTCAATGTGATGTTGGTGTTAAGAGCGCGAAAAAAGACTAAGGACGCCGCCTGTGGGTGTGTTTATGAATTGCATACCAAAAGGGGGAGAAAAAAGGAAGAAAAAATAAACTATAGTAGGTAGTTTATGGCCCCCAAAAACAACTTTATTCTTCCAAAAGAGGAAAATCAAGGCACAACAGTTTCATACATATTTGCCGAGTGTCTCGCCGTGCTTCAGGAAGACGTGATCTCTGGATAGGTTTTTGTTTTGAGAATGGGTGATATTTCAACTGTGTTGTGAGGTAAGAATATTTGATTTCATATACATAAATAAATATATGTAGTTCTTACATCATTCTTCCAGAAAGTTTGTTCATCTGATGGAACTCGCAGTGCAAAAGAATCCACCCACACTCCAGAACAAGGCAGAAACAAATGCTGCTCGTACTACCGCAACTTTCTTCACTGTTTTAAATAGAAACCACAATTGTGTTACCAAACTAGTTCTTGTTCTAATAGACACGTTAGCTAATAACTGTTTTAAAAGTGGTCATAAAATGTTTGATTGATAATACTGAACCTGCGCAAGCTAAAAATGGGACAAAGAAACCTGAGACATTTTCCAAAGTGGATCACAGGAGAAAAATAAATATTACACTATACAGTTTTAAATACGGAAACCGATACGAAAGCAGCCCAATGCTATAGAACATATAGCTATAGAACAAAGTTTAATATCACGAATTGGTTGTCACGTGATTTGGTTGACATTTGATTTTTGCACACTCTTTGGGATGATGTGCAATTTTTCATACATTAATCAACATAGGTGCAAAAAGTGGACTGAATTTCACCAAAACGCATTAGAACTACAAGATCAACAACAGATCATTAGTCTAACAGTCATTGCGCGGCTTGTCAAATGGCTTGCACTTATATCCGATATACAAATGGACACCTTAAACTGTTAATAAAACTTTAGGCTATAAAGGAAAAGGTCAAGGGTACGTGCCTTTTCTCCTGCTGCAAGTGGTGGTGTTCTGTAACTTCTTATTTTAAAGAAATTAAGTCCACTGTGTCTAAAATATTTTTTATCCATTTCTTCAAGTATGGTCATGCTTGTTATATGGAGATGTTTATCTTTTGTCTGACTGACTGTCTATCTATAAACGGTGTTTGCGCGCGTTATAGTGCATGCGTATGTGTGTTTCTTTGCATATATCACTGAATGTGTAATACGTTTATCTCGGCAGATGACTTTTCTTGCTATGTAGAAAATTGTTGATGTTTAATAATACATGTTTGTTTATGCTTGTGTTAGTTAATGTATAGCATGTTTACCAATATGTCTAGTTATTAGCTATTTGATTTGAGATAATGATCGCTACAGACCAAGAACGACATCCCCTGCTGACGTTCCCCTGCTGGTGTCTTTTCTCCTTCTCTAATAGGCTTCCAAGTCTGACTTTCTCAATAGTTTATCATTTTTCACTTTTAGGTTCAATTAATAACGATGTCAAAATGTAGACACTACACTGTAAGCATTATCAATAATATTTAGAGACTTTTGAATTAATGGACATTTATCAAAGACAAAAGAGAATTGTGAAAGCGAAAATAGTTTTGGGTAGAGAAAAATCTTAGGTGGATTAACGAATCAACGCAAATAAAGTAACATCCGGTAATACTATATGACTGATAACTATTTTATTTTACTCTGAGTGTGTGTGTGTGGGAGAGAGAGAGAGAGAGAGAGAGAGAGAGAGAATGGAAAACTAGTCGTCCAAGAAACTTTTTCTCCACTTGATTCTTGATGCAACTTTTGTCGCTGTTAATATAAAATGTTGAGGTCGAAATGTTACTGTATTATCCAGGAAAAACATTTTTTACACATAATTTATGTCTTATTTTTAGCCCACATCGTAAGTAAGAATGTAAGAAAACTAGTCATTTCGTTTGCAGCTTTCCTATTAACTAGTAAACCAAACGCTTCAATATAAATATTCTGGAATTTATTCGAATTGCAAGAATTTCTTATTACCTCCGATGGGCATCTGTCTGGGGAGGGGAAAAAATCTTTCCATGATGCTTTTTTTTTATTTTTTTTTTAAGCTTTATAGTTTTACTTAATAAATTGTTAATCCTGTTAATCCAACCCAGTGGACCGCACCGTTGCCACGAACTAATACAATATTACAAAGGGTTTAAGTAGTTTATTTAACAACTTTGTTAAGTAGCTTAATCTAGACTTATGCTTTTATCTTTGGACAAGTGGCAATGCTTTAACACTCAATACATGAACATTTTCGTTTTTCCTTTTTTTTTGGCCTACCTGTTTTATTATTAGCGTCTAATTTGTAAAAAAAAATATTGTAAGCTTTACATTAATATACGGATTTTAAGCACGTGCGAATTTGTTTAAAAGCAAAAAAAATCTCTATTGTTTAGTGTATAAGGTGGAGAATCATGCTGATTACTGCTTTCATGGCGGGGTTTAAACAGCGGTAGGTCCCAGTGTATGAATGTAATGGCCACTCGTTAGGTCAGGCAAGTCTGTGCACTGAAATCCCTGATCCAGAGTGAAGGGCTTCTGAGCAAACACAGCGCTTTAATCCAGTTTGGGAAGTTCATCACCTCTTCCGTGGGAATTCAGGCCTTCAATTGTCACCAGCTAGAGCTTGAAACGTGGCGACCAGGAAAAAAAAATGCGTCACGCTTTGTACGCTTAAATGTTTCATTTTGCGGGTTTTTTTCTCTTTACCTTATTTGAAAAGAGAAGAATTTAAGGGAGGATTAAATATGTGGGTGGTCCTATAGAGAGCTACTGCAGACAGACAGACAGACAGACATAGGCTATACAGCTATAGGGGTGTGTATTCCATCACTGGACTGCTATTTTTAATGTCATTTAAAATTCTGTTGAATGTTGTTAATTTTGAGACATAAAAACACACATCTTTGCCCTAAAGTGTGTTCTTCATCTGACTGTTTTATTGGGGGAGGGGGGTGGGGGGGGCGCTTAACTGTTTATGGTCTTCTGGGCCTTGTGACATTCCTCTTCCTGAGCTGCACGCTTTCGTTTTAAAAATGCACCAAATATTTGCTTTAACCATGCCTGATGTTTTGATCTCTTAGCTAGGTTTTAGATTTTTCAGCCCAAAGATTTTTGCTGCTGCTTCTCAAAATTAAGTCCAGACAAGAGCCTATATTCAATTTTGGTGCTTTAAAAATGAAGGATTGTATAGTGTTGTATTTCTTACAAGCTGAATTATTTGGTTGCAGCTGCAATATACTATGGCAAACAGCAAAAATAGGAATATCCTTTAGTATCAAAAGAATTAGGGGCCTGTATGTGTATCTGGCATGCTTAATGATTGTGCTCATTTATTTGATATATTTTAATTAATCTGTTGCAAATATAGCAGGTTCATGTGATAACATTATTCACACATTTACATCAGTGTTAGACACAATCTTAAACAAAAATGCTAAGCCTGGTAAATGCACAATGTGGCAGTTTACCACGGCTCTGCCCTTTTTATTTTTAAAAATTTTTTTTATCTTGCTTTTGCACTCACCAACGTGTTGACCATCTCTTCCATTTCTCAGAATCGCAGCAACCAAGTTTCTCGCTGACTCCCTCGTCCTTTCTAAAGACGGAGCTGCTTCGATGACGTCATGGTTCAATCAATATATTCAGACTTTTCATTCAATATATATGGAGTTTTCATTCAATTCTCTCATGAATATTTTCCTAAACGGCGACATTATTCAAATTCAGTTTTATTCATGTACAGCTTTTAACAATTGTCACTGTTGCAAAGCAGCTTTACAGAATCAAAAGAAAATTAGGGAAATTAATATGAAAAGTTTGAGAAAATATGCACTGTATGAATCACGATGATCAGATTGTCCCTGATGAGCAAGCCAATTGTGACGGTGACAACTGAGGGCAGTGGTGTTTGGATGCTGTCTTCCCCACTCTTATAATGGACATTTAATGTCCTTATTTTTATTTATTTATTTATTTTTCCTTGGCTTCATTTGGTTTGTTTATGAATTAAAAATGCAACACTGTTACTTGTGTAAGCATGTTTTAAGATAAACACATTTAATCACAGTGAAAGACAAAAATCTCCCACACAATGCAATTGTTTTTAACCAAAAACAGATTTTTACATTTCTTAAATAATATAAATGATGTTCACAGAATTGTAATTTTTTAAAAATAAATTACAAATTGCACTGCAATCATAGAAACACCCAAAGCCAGTTTAAAGGTAGGCTATATTTGTCCACCAAAAGAATGTAATAAAAGCATAAACACTGATAAGATGTCTGATAATTTTTTTTGCCACAAGCAAGCACACAATGTTTTTTCATGTTTTTCCTGTGTTGAAAACAAGGTTTCAGCGCCTGAGATATCTGGCCAGCCTTTCGGTTGCTCCACCAATTGCGGCTCCAGCAGACGCCACAGTAACTGTGGCAGCTTTAGTGAGGCCGGCTGCACCTAAATGACATAATTATGCTTAATTCAGAGAAAAGAGCAATAAATACAATGTTGTGTGCATTTCAGAGTTTTTCTGTGGTTACCAAGAGACTGCAAGGTGGCGACAAGGCCACCTGCTGCCACACCCCCTCCGTTAGCGACAGCTGCTGATGACATCATTGATGATGCAACAGATCCTGCAGCGATGCCACCGGAGGTGAAACCAGCAGCCGAAATCAGAAAAGGAGCCAACACCAAGGAGCCAGCTTAAAACAGACATTGGGAGGAGTCAACAGATACATCATGCCAAAACTCGGAATAAGATCAGTTCCTCTCTAGAAAGTTGTGTTGATTCGAACCCAACAGTCTACAGAGTACATTTACTATCCAGTTAGAGCCCATAACAAACTGGATATTGACTTGCAGCACTTTTTATGCATGCTCATCCCAATTTTTTAATGGACCAAAAGTTATTGGACAAACTGGCACAAGAACAAATTCTAACCCTTTGTTGTTACTCCGGTGATAATTGATTGCTTCTATTGTTTGTTTTTGATTTTCACACAGATACACATATGTCCTGGAGAGTGTTCTTTATCTGGCCAACTGTTTTAATGCTGTTTAATGCGGAGCAAACTCTCTTATCCTCCAGTTTATGGTCTTCTAGGCATTGTGACATTCTTGTTCCTGAGTTTACCTACTACCTTACTATTTAAGAATGCACCAAATATTTGATATATATATTTAACCATACCTGATGTTTTTATCTTTTTAATAGGTTTGATAGTCCAGGCAAGAGTCCAAATGCCTCATTTTAACTGTAGACTTGATGCTGCCCAATATTCAATTACTTTTGGTCCTTGAAAAATTATCAATGTATATAAATAGTGTGGTATTTGTTACATAGTTGACCCAATTTGAATGCAGATACCTGCAAATATTTTTTCTAAGTAACCAGCAAAACTAGCAATAACCTTGAGTATCCAAAGAATTAGGAGCCTTACTGTGTATTTAATCTGCTTAATATTTATTGTGCTAATTTGTTTGCTATATTTTAATTAATCGTGTGCAAAGCTAGGAGGTCCATGTCACATTATGATTATTCACTCATTTATAGAAGTGTTTGACACAATCTCAAACAAAACTGCTAAGCCAGGTAAATGGAGCTTAGATGTGATATTATGACAGTCCACCCAATAGTGGGTAGTTCCACCCCTTTTGCAACCAAAACAGGCCTGGCACACTGAGGCATGGACTCCACCTCTGAAGGTGTGCTGTGGTATCTGGCACCAAGCCATTAGTAGTAGATTGTTTAAGTCCAGTAAGCTGTGAGGTGGGGCCTCCATGGATTAGAACAGTTTTTCCAGCACACACCACAGACACTTAATTGGATTGAGATCAGGGCAGATCGGAGGCCAAGTCCACACCCTAACTTGTTTTGTGCTTCAAACCATTCTTGAACAAGAAGACATCACTTTCATTCATTGCTCCGTTTGTCCAGTTCCGATGTTCTTGTGCCCATTGCAGGAGCTTTTGGTGGTGGACTAGAGAACTGGACTCTGGTCAGCAAGAGCACTGACACAACAAGCTGTGATGCACTGTATGTGCTGACTCCTTTCTATCTCAACCAGCGTTCATGTTTTCAGTAATTTGAGGTCCAGCAGCACTTCTGTTGGCACAGACTACACAGGCCTATGAGTTAAACATGAGTCTGTCACTGGTTTAAAGGTTTACCTTCCCTTGGACCACTTTTATTAGTTCCTTATCACTGCAGCCTGGGAACATCCAATGATAGCTGCGGTTTTGGAGTTGCTCCGATTCTGTCGTCAAGCCTTCATGCCACAGTTGTTCAAATCCTTAACCTTGCCCATTATTTCTGTTACCAACACATCAACTTTCTGATATATCCCACACACTTACACGTGCCTCTGTCACAAGCTCTTATTCATTTCTCCAGTGGTCATAATGTTATGGCTGATTTGCTTTATGTATAAATGTTTAAAAGTGGAGATTTTTTCTTTTCTAACAAACAGTCCATTTAAAGTGTTTGTTGCAGTAAATCTGCCACTCAGCGTGTAGTGAGAAGCAATGAGTTCATGAGCTTTACCACAATGTTATTTCCAAAATATTGTCTTTTCTTTGCATTCCATCATTATTCTGTCCCAGGTGATTTAAAAAAAAAGTTTTTGGACACTCTTCCAGCTTCCTCTGCTGTGTATTAAATTTCTGTAATTGTATTGCTGCCCTTTTTTCAGCATATTTGTTTAAGTCACAGCAGCAGTTCAGAAGCTGATCAGCACAAAAAGATGCAAAAATAAAATGTAGTCTACATGGTTTCCAGAGCAATAGGATGTTTAAACAAAAGTACTTTATCAGCCGTGCAGGTGATGGCGAGGTTGGAGGATGGGAACACGATGGCGTGGGTAAGCGCTGGTATTCTATAGCTTTAGTTTCAGAAGCACTTAATGTTATGCCACAGTAGATCCACAGTTACTACCCGAGTACACTGCACAGTTTTACATGAAATGTTTTTAATATAGAAAATTTTATCTTTTTGATTTACGGTACGACTTAAATCGCTGTAAAACTCAGTATTAGAAAGTTAGCGAATTAACTGAATTATTTTCTACATGCCAGTAGTGGTGCCCTGGTTATTTTAAACTACATTTTGAAGTCAAAACAGGTTGCTGTAGTCGCTCCGTGTACCTCCAGCCCACAATCTCGATTCCTGACACGTCACACAAAAGTGACGAAATCTCAGACCACGTCAAGAACAAAAGAATTTAATAAAAATTGGCCCTGCTATGAAAAAGCCAAGTTTAAAAATCTTTTGATTGATGCTCTTATTGTAACATCTTGTCTGTAGATGAGAGCACATACACTATAGGGTAGAGAGGTTGCTCCCACTCACCAACAAGCGGGGAAACAAAGTTGGAAGTGATGAGAACTTAAGTCAATATAATATTTAATATGAGTGCACCCTTTGATGAGAACTTTTTGTTCAAATGAATAAAAAATAAGTGAATAATGCAACGTATATAAATCACAGCCTACTTGAGAACTCCTAAGTTCCTGTTTAACCCATGACTGTTCCCAACCAAATGATTCTCTTTGTGCATTAAAAAAAAAATAAAGCAGGAAGAAATGAATCACACACACACACACACACATACTGCTAACTCGTGACTCTAAAAGTTGCCCTGAGCTGAGCTGACTTTGCCCCTCCTGATATGGTGGCAGGTCTGATGCTGGAGTTTTGCCACCATATCAGGAGGGGCAAAGTCAGGGAGCAAAGGAGCCTGATACAGTGTGTGTGTGTGTGTGTGTGAGAGAGAGAGAGAGCTGGGAATTTAGCTAATGACAGAGCAGATTAGCAGTGACGTTGTCTGCTTGCTGCTGTACAATTCAGTGTTAAATTGTACAACGAAAGAGTCAATAATGAACCATGATAAAATGTATAGACAGTGAACAGTAGATACACTGACAGCAATGTAGCATTCGTCATATTCATCATGCATGTTTCTTATATTATTGATTTACATACAAATTTACACAAGGCTTTTAAAGCTTCTAAACGTTCTGCAATGTGACCAATCGGCACCAATCAATCAATTCTGTCTTATTTGAGATGAACAGACACACAGAGAGAAAGCGATGGCTTACCTGCTCCGGCTACAGCTGCTATTATTATCGCTGTGCGACAGACAAGAGAAGAAACACATCAAAACCATGTGAGCGTATAAGATCATTGATCATTGATCCTTAAAAATCCCTTTGATCTGATCTGAGAGGGTCAGAGAAGACATACTTACGAGAAACCATCATGTAAACACTGCAGTTCGGTGCTGGAAGATGAGGCAAATAACAGGGAGGGCTGAGGGGTGGAGCTGGTGCACAGAAACGAAACCTACACTCACGTTGCTTTTCTGTGGAACAGCTAGACGTGGGGAGGGGGATGTTTTTTTTTTTTTTCTTTCCCTGTGGGTTTAGGATTAAGCTGGGCGGCTGACACCATCACGTAGTTAATGTGTCCATGTCTGACATCCCTGAAGACGCATCATAGAGACAGAAAAAAAAAACGAAAACACTTTGGTGGAAGGAATAATATGTCTTAACAAGTTTCTGATCAAGTACACCCTGCTATCAGTCCCCAGTGTGTCATTTGCTTATTCGTTGTTCCCACCCTTAAGACAGGTACAACCTGTTTCATTAATTCCACTGGAGCACCAGTCTCTATCGTGAAAAGCATAATTCAAATAATCTGAACTCTAGAACTGATATTACCGTGATTTATTACCAGACATCACGTTTTACTGAGACAAGATCAAAGCAAGTGAAACATGACATCATACACAGACCCTGTCCTGATCTCCGGACAGATTCGAACCGCAGACGTTGCCCTTTGAAGTCACTGACACTACCACTTCGCTACACTGTAGCAGGAGTTTGTTGTGTATTTTCTTTTGAATCTCTCATCACAGAGTGGTGAAGCGATGTAAAAGATCAACTGACTTAAAGAAAAAGATGAACAGAGCAAATCGTATGAGTAGCTCAGCTTGTAAAGAGTGTGTGTGAAAAGACATCTCATCTTCACCACTTAGGTTCAATACCCTGGATTTGGTTTGAGCAGTTTTTAGTCCTGAATAAACCCTTAAAATTAACTTGTATATTGTCAAGTACAAAGATCAAACCCCCCCAAAAAACACTGCTGTTCGAAGGCACTGGTGGCTCAGTGGTCTGAGGGTGAGGTCTGACCTGTCACTGTGAGACACACAGGATCGAGACCGCCTGAAGGTGAGCTGAAGGTGCTGGAACCAGGTGGGCCACTAAATCCAGTAGAAAGAAGGAAAGAGAAAGAAGAGCTGGTCTGTCCCACCTGGGGCTCCTGGAGAGGTGAAAGGAGGGGTTATGCTGCTCTGGACAATGAACCAGTAATAGTTATATAATCTGTGTATTATATTTACATACACTTGTGTTTATAAACATATATTTATGTAAATAAAATACACTGACTTATAATCCACCTACATCCAGTTACCGTTAAACTGCTTTGCCTCCTAACAGAAGTTTAGTCTTAGTTTCTGAAAGGGTGGCGAGCGTTGTGTTTGCATGTACGTAGGTAACATTTTCTCTATAACCACCTTAAAAGTCTATCATCTTAACCACCCAGGATTTATACATCATGAATAATCACATTCTTAAGACCTTCCAAAGTCTGTAACACAAATTAGTACTGTATGATGGTTTAACTTTATATTATACAAGTGTTAAAACAGCAAACAAGAAATCTTTGTTGTTGCTAAAATAATATCAGGTCAGCATTTGATTCCCAACCAACAGTAGCTCCATTTTCCAAGGTTTCATCATCTTTCCTGTGGTGACTAAACCATCACACAGAGCATGGAGAAGGTGGTTTCCCGCCAGGCTTTGCAATGCCATCTATTCTGTGCAATTATTCATGTTTAAAAAATTGTTCTACAGCGATCATACAGTTTATTTCATTGATTAAGTAATATTGAGGCACCACTAATCAATTCAAGTATAAGTATTGTATTAAGCAATCACTGAACATTTTATTGAGTTAGAGTTGTGTTATGTGCTTCTATCTGTAAACCAGTGCAAAGTTTAACATGAAAGATGATCCTTCAAGCAGGATCTTCAGCAAAATGTGCCAGGAAGGCCGTCTCTTTTTAACACCTGTGAATACTTATTTCTGAAATTTGAATTCCAGAATCCTAGTTAATCCTAGTAATGGTTAGGTGGACCATCACACACCTTGTTTATAAAAGGTTTTAAAAGCCCTAAGATGTTTTATGAGGACTTGTATTACAATAAAGTTTTTTCTTTTGATCTTTTTAGGATTAGTGGATCGATACCTAAAACCAGTATAAACAGATGCCTTCTCAAAATGCTCTGAGCATATAAATAAACAAACTTTGGCCGAATTAACAGAACGTCGCTGCTATAAATGAAGTGACAGCCAGTCTTGTGAACAAGATATTAAACAGAACTATAAATATGTCTTGCTCAGGAATAAATTCAAGTAGTAATCACTAGCAAATTGTCTGTGTACAAGAGGAACAACAAAGCATCAGAATAGGAAAACAATCACCTTCACTTCAGGCTGCAGGTTACTACAAATTGTCGATTGTCGTCCGATAAGAGCAAGCATCTTGTTCCTTATTTCCCCCCCCATAATAAATCAAATCTTAATATGTACATGACCCTGTTGATTAAAACTAATATTTTACTCAACATCTGACAACTTCTATAAACTCGGAGCTGCTTTCCCCTGAACAGAGCAGCAGCATCACTTCGCACAGGATTCATATTACCTGGTGACGTTTAGTACTCTGAAAGGATTTCGGGTGCTGTACACCATACAACAAAACAACATGCAGAAAAAGAAAACCTTCAAATAAGCGAAAGTAAGAAAGAAAGAATGAAAGAATGATTAGATGGAGAATGATTTAATGGTATATAAATGGCTAGTCTTCCATACCATCATAATTGAGTAACAGCTTAGAAGCTATTTGTTGAGCAAATGACTTTATTAATAAAGTTTTCATATTTCTAAAAAGCACACAACCCATGACAGGAGCAGCAGTCAGAGTGAGGAATCAACTGCCATCAAAATTTATCAAAGCCAACTTCCGTGCCAGCTGTTTTCATAAAGTATCTCAGGATATTCTAATCGTTTGTGTATTTTTCACATTTCATCTCTTCACCCACTCTGTTTCGAGGAAACACAATGATTTCTTTTCTTTTTTTTCCCCAGAGAGATCGATTAAATCTTCCATGCATGCACAAAAGCAAAACGATGTAGAGATGTAGAGCAGGTCAAAATGATTTCCAAAGACAGAACGACTGGCTCTCACCAGGTTTGGCATGACAAGTCAAACTTTGTAAAATTCTATATGATAATTTGGTTAACAATTACGTCAGAAGTTGTTGTCACAATATCAATGTGATTAATTAATAGATCGAGGTTGTGGAGGCTATCGGGAGACGGCCGGAGGAGACGCTCAGCGGCGCACCATGGTCCAGCCGTCATCGTCCGTCTCGTTCTTGGTGCGTCGCTGGGGGTCTTTTTCTTTATCGGAGCGCCAGGCGTTTCTGTCACCGTTGCGAGGTCTCGGGGGAGTGTCATGGTCTTCCTTGTGATCGTCTCGACGTTCCTCTGCACGGCGCCAGGAACCGCCTGAATCACGCATGAAGCACACGTCAGGTCACACACACACAAATGTTTTAAACGACCAACAACAAATACCTTCAAATATAAAACAAGTGCCTCACCCTCTTCATGGTCCCGGTTTGCGGGTCTGTGATCACGATCGCGGTCACGGTCCCTGTCATCACGGCGGTCCCGGTCATCACGGCGGTCTCTGACTTCACGCCGTTCACCACGATCGAAGTCCTCACGGCGGCTGTCACGCCAACTGCTGGGCTCATCAGAGCCGCCCTTCCTCCAGCCTCCTTCCTCCCTACAACCAAGGTTCAAGTTTTAGATTGGTTCCAGGTTACTTACACCACACACACACTAAACATAGCAGGTCCCTTATTTGTCATAATTCTTAAAAAGCACCATTTTAAAAAATATTTTACTCCTGAGAGAAGGCGACGCACGAGTACCTGGGTGGACGACGCTCTCTGAAACGTTCGTCCTCGTGACTATCATCTCCATCGCGTTCGTCATCATCCTGGTCACCAGATTCACGAGGAGGACCCCAGCTGTCCGCACGAGCCTTCTCCCTCTCTCTCCAGCCACCTGAGTACAAAAAGAAAAAAAAAGGCGGTCATTTGTAATTTTACAGAAACAGCTGTAAAAATTACTAATTCAAAAAAACCTATAAAACACCATCCCCACCTGGTCTGCCCAAAGGTTTCCAAGGCACGGCGTCGTCACCGCCCCTCCTGCCTCCTCTCTCATCATCGCCGCCCCTCCTGCCTCCTCTCTCATCATCGCCGCCGCCGCCTCTCCTAGGACCCCAGTCATCATCAGCGCCACGTCTGGAGGCTCTGGGCTCGTCCATCCCGCGGCGAGGACCACGGTCATCATCAAATCCCCTCCTAGGACCGCGGTCATCGTCCATACCGCGCCGGGGGCCGCGGTCTTCGTCAAAGCCGCGCCGGGGGCCGCGATCATCGTCAAAGCCGCGCCGGGGGCCGCGATCGTCGTCAAAGCCGCGCCGGGGGCCGCGATCGTCGTCAAAGCCACGTCTGGGTGCACGGTCATCATCGAAGCCTCTACGAAGGCCTCGGTCATCAGAAGGTCCGCGACGTGAACCCTCACCGCCCCTTCTGAAGGGTGGCTCGTTCTCCTCGCGTTCATTTTCTTCACGTCCTTCCTGACGCCAATCCCTGCTTCAAAAGTTAAATCGAAAGGTTAAACACCTCAACCACATTCTACAAAACAATAAAATGTAGGCCTACTGTTCAGTGTTCGCTCAGCATCTGACCTCCCAGAAGAATCAGAATATAAATTAGCATCCACTCACTTATCAGGAGCAGGACGTCTCCACTCCGAATCAGTGGTCTCTGTACGCTTCCTCCAGGCGCCATCATCCTTCTCAGCCCAGTCCTGCAGTAAAAGACCAACATTTACTGGAACGACCTTGTTATTAACTTACACCACCATACGTTAACGGTCTAGACTAGTTGTTCAGACTTGGATTTAACCTGGGTCACACTCGTGCTCGTGCATGACACTTATCGGTCATTAGAGCAAATTACACGCTAAGCTGGTCTTTATATTTATGCATCAATGAGCAGCAAAGAAAAAAAAGGGGTTTTGCAAGTCATCATTACAAAGATGATGAGAAAAAAAAAAAGGAACAGCCAGCTCGAAGACTATTTACTCTGGAGGTTTTTTTTTTTTCTTTTCACACCGTCAGCAGAATAAGGAAGTGGAAATGAGTCAGAAGCATTTTCTTGTTTGCAGGGTTTGCTTTCAAGTCAGTGGAGCACAGTGGACGTGCCTGTTATAGAACCAGCATCTATTGGCTTCAATTAACTAGTAAACAAACCGAACTAACCAAATTAAATTCGAGTCATAAGATTGGATTCACGAGCGCTCCAATTTAATTCAGATGAGTTTAACTGTAAAGTGTCTAAATCACATCAGGTCCACATAAAGCGCTACCAGTTAAATTAACCGCATCAGTCATGCTGCACGGTATCTGCCGGTTGAGGAATACGTAAACCAAAAAGCGATGGGGAGAAAATAAAAAAATCTGTAAAATAAAAAGGTAAATAAAAGAGAAAATGATGTTTAAAAAGGCCAGGATCATTTACTTCATTAAGGAATGTAGCACCGTTACACCAAACTTCTTTAAATATCTTACGTACTTCATTAGGTACGACATCATAATTTGTTAATTGAAAAAAGAAAAAAAAAAAAAAAAAACTTTTGCTTTGCAGTTTTTCAAATGTGGGGGGAAAAAAAACAAAAAAACACAAGAAACACCAGAGAGCGCTAGAGAGCACAGTGTATAGACGATGAGTGGTTGAATGTTTGTGTGTTGTTCTTTTTTTTCTGTTTTGTTTACCTTGGTGGCCGCCTTCTCTTCCGGGGGCTTTCTCAGCTCTTCCTCCTTGCGTCGCTCACGATCCTCGATCTCCTGCTGCCTGGCGCGCTGCTTCTTCTCCTGCTCCTCCAGCTTGCGCAGGCGTTCCTGGTACTCGCGCTCCTCCTCCTCTCTCTGCTCCTGCTCCTCACGCTCACGCTCCTCGCGCTCTGAAACAACACGACAATCAGTAATGAAATTAAATTCACATTTATTTGTAAAGCGCTCGTCATTGTCACAAAGCAGCTCTACACAATCAAGGTTATAGACGTTTGTATGAAATGTGAACGTGTCCGAATCAACTGGCAGCCCAGGAACGACACGATGACATTTTAATTACATGGAACAACTACATAGAAGACACATTTTTCCTGTACTATTGTACATGTACATAAAAAAAAAAAAAAAAACGTAAACATGCTACAGTCAGGTAAATAAAGCAAAGTATGGTTCTTGCTTAAATTTCTTTATTTTTTATTTCTTAATTATAATAGAACTTTGCTGATGGTTGAATTGAACTGTTTTACTCCAAACCTTAACACAAAAGCAAGTCAGAGGTCAGAAAATAAAAATCCTCAATATTATAATCGTCAACAAAAGCTCATCATCTGAAAAGTGAGATTATGTTCTTTTCTTTTTCTTTTTTATCTGTACTGAGTGGATCAAATAATTCATCCTGAGTTAAAGAGCTCTTGATTACAGAAACGCTGAAGCAACGTCCGGTCAAACAGATTTAAAGTAAATTCTGAACATAAAACTCAGAGAGAGAGAGAGAGAGAGAGAGAGAGAGAGAGAGAGAGAGAGAGAGAGGACACTACTTTGTCAGAAATAACTTGAGGTTATGAACTGACCACGTCTACAGTTTCAACTTCTGTCTCAAAACCTTATAATTATACAAAAGTGCTCCTTTATGTGCAGGTTTTCATTCCGACCAAGCAGAAGCCAGGCCTGATAAGTGTATTAAAGTCAAGCAAGACTCATTTAAAACAAGTGGAATCAGGTGTGGCTTGGGAGAAAAATAAATAAATAGAATACACGAAGAGTTTTGGTACACTCCTGAAGCTTTGATTATTTTAAAACGGTATTATTTATATAGATAGTAGTTACAAACTAAACGTTATCTTTTTGTATAGTACTTGTCTCAGCTAAACAGGCGTCTTAATTGGGGGAAAAAAGAAAAAAACCTTTCTAGCGATTTGTTCTTGTATCCAAAAGTCAAGTACAACATGGAGTAGGTTATAAAGAATGAAAATCTCTTGTACCCTTCTTCAGCTGTTCCTCCCGGATCCTCTGAGCCTCCTCCTCTTTCTGGCGATAGAAAGCGCTCCGTCGCTCCTCCTTGCGCTGCTTCTTGCGCTCTTCGAGACGCTTCTTTCTCTCCTCCACCAAGCGCTCCTCGAACTGTTTCAGTTTTTCCTTCGAGATAATAAAAAGTGTAAGAAATCGCTTGGAGCGAAATCAACTCTACGCAAAGCACGAAAATATCTCCAAAAGAATTCTTACTTCGTAGATGAAGCTTCGGGCAGCTGTTATTTTAGACACAAAGTTCTCCTTATCTTCCATCATCCTGGACATCCTCGTTTTGTGCTCGAGAGCCTTCTCACGCTCCACTTGCATGTTGCTGATCTGATTAAAGACGCACATTATGAAATAACGGTCATAAGCAGAGACGCCTTTAGTCACACAAACATGTCCAGAGTCACCTTTCTCTCCAGTTTAACATACCCATAAATCATTATTATAAGAGCAAGCATTATGATTATCTAGAACCTAGAGATTATTAAAACACATTTCTGACTACCGGCTCTCAAAACCTTAAAGAAGAGCTTTAACTTTCTCCAGCCAGAAAATTTCGTTAGAGTGTATTGTTTCCAAGTATGCACCGTTTCGACAGAACTTCTAAAGGAAAGCAGAAGAGTAAACTTTTGGGCTATTCAGACTGTCGAGATGAACTGCATGAAGGCATTACCCTCTCCTCCTCCTGAAGCTCCCACAGCTCCATATCTTTGATGCGCTGTTCCTCATAGGCCTTTTTAATCATGGGGATTTCCTCCAAACGCTTCGCCCTTTCAAAGTAGTCGATCTGAAAACACATTAACAGACAAAAACCCTCATGTATCTAATGAATTATTATTAGAAATAAACGCGCCTGTGCTGCAATTTCACAGACATTAAAATATTTGGAAAATGGAATCCAGGTTTAAGGCGGATAAAAAAAACGTGAAGAATGGATTCCCTGTCCAAAGTTAAAGCTTAAGACGGAACGCAAGATCAAATATCAAAACGTGTGAACTAAGTGAGGTTATTTGTCTCCATGTAACCTACCTTCTTTTCCTGATTCTTTAAGCGTTCCTGCAGCTCTTTCTTCTCTTTCTCGAGTTGCTCCACCTGTTTGGCCATGATGAAATCAGGATCCAACTCCTCCAGATCCTGCACAGATAAACAGAGATGCAGGTCAACACACAAACAATACACACACAAAAATTCACAGATAACCTCTCGGGTCGCAAGAGGGAAAACGGACCCAAAAAAAAAAAAAAGCCGAGACGTTTTCAGATTTATTAAGAAGAGGAATAATATTTTGTATTTTACTCCCAACAAACTAAAAGTCTTTGTATCATACAATCAAATAATGAATAAATACGAGACGATTAAACAAATTAAAAATGCTGATTAAGCTCTTTAATGCTCCACTATTAACTGTAGCAACTGAGCCAGTCTAGATTAATACCTGAATGAAAGCGAGCAATAAATTCTCAATAAACAGCTTAGTCTTGTGAATCATAATTAGAGATCACTTAAATGCTTGGTGAAGTTGTGTGGTAAAGATATGGACAATAGAAATCACAACTATGTTCAACAGTCAAAGTAAGAGCGTTTCTGCACACACAGGGCTGAAACGATTCCTTGAGTAATTCGATTACAAAAAATGATCAAGGCAAAGTCTTCTGCCTCGAAGCTTCTTTTAATTAATTTTAAAAGCCTGCGGTATGTTTTTGCGCAATTATTTGTTTGCTATGACACAACGCGGTTCCGGATGCAAGTCGCTAGTAAACACAGACGGAGAAGAAGCGCTTACGGCGCCCACAAAGCGGAAGGAGACACAAACAGTTAGCTGTGTATTGATTTGAGGGAGCATTCTGTTGCGGGCTACAAAATGGAAAGGAGCAATAAAAATATATTAAAATTTATTTTAATGTGTGCCTTAGTTTTTTCGATACTTAGTCATTTGAAATACCTTTTTTTTTTTTTTTTTTTTTTGCATTTGAGAAAAGGCTTTAAAATAAGAATGTATGGCACTGTAATGCACTTAATTCATATCAGTCAACTTTTCCAAGCTATTCCTTGTATTGTGTGTGAATATTGACAATGTTTATTTTTGATAAAATGCCGTATGCATTTAAAAAATTAAAATTTCCTAAAAAGAAAACAAATTAATCTTGGTTTCTAATATATATTTTACATTGCTGTTTAATTAAGCAAAAGTACATTATATCCGATTATTCAATTAAATGTTTGGTAGAATACTTGATAACTAAAATATTCGATAGCTTCAGCCCTACTCTGCACACACAGGGCAATGAGAACTTTCAGGATTGGGACTAAACAGCTGTGAGGCCATAAGAACAATAACAGTCAGTCTAATTAGAAAAAAACAGCTTTGATTTACTAAAAAGCATAAAGTGTGGCCTTTCAAGAAATGAGATGGAAAAATAAGGCACGTGGTCTGATGGAAGAAAAGATGAGGTGAAAAGATGAAGTTTTTCATCGTATATTTGTACCTCAATGTCGATGTCTTTAAACGCTTTGGCTCCCAACTCGGTCTTCTTGATCTGTTCGAGACGCTCGCGCACGGTCTTCTTCTTGATCTGCTCGTGCTCCTGCATGATGCGCTCCTTCTCCCTCTCCTTGGCCTCAAGGCGCAGGCGCTCCTCCTCAGCCTTGCGCACCTTCTGGAGCTCGGCCTCGCGCTGCTCCAGCTCTTCCTTCTCACGCTGGATGTTCAGGCTCTCCAGGCGCTCCTTACGTTCCTCGATGGTCTGGCGGCGGGCCAGGATGCGCTGGTGCTCCTTACGAGCATTCTTAACGTAGGCAGCGTTGGCCTGCTGACTCTGCTCTTCCCGTTCTTGCTGCAAGAGGAGGAGATTTAACAATTAGAGCGGTGCAACGGTGCACGAAAGAGCGAGAAACGCAATATACTGCTTACCTGAACATCATCTTATGAATGGAAAGCTTGAACTACCGTAATTAACACAAAAACAAGTTAAAGCCATAAGAGAACCTACAGCATTATTTCACGTCCTTACCAGAATAGAAGCCGGTTTGATTATCTGAATGGCCTTGGCCATAGCGGACGACATCGCTGTGAGCTGGTTACGGATCTGTTCAGAAGGCATGTTCTGCAGGAAAGGTCCAACAGGGGCGTCCTCTTTAGTCGAGTAGTTCAGATCAGAGCCAAAGCTCAGGGTTCGGGATGTATGATCGATGCGCACCTTAAAAAATTTATAAAAAATAAATAAATAAAAACAGGAACGATCAGCTGTGACCCAGCTCCTTTTTGGAGGTAGAAGCGTTAATGATAATCAACATACCTGCAGGTCACAGTGGCGTGCAGCGTCGACGATGGAGCGTTCCAGCTGAAAAGCGTCCACAAACGGCACGAGAGAGGCCAGCCTGCTGAACTCGATGCTCTGGTAGATCTGTGCCACCTGAAACCATCACACCGGAGGATTTGCACACGTTAGGTGTTGTTCAAAGACAAAGAAGCTCCCACAGCGAAATGTTCTGCTTTTGTGTTAAGTCAGAACACCAACCTGCTGCAGAAGTCTGAGGATGGTGTTGTTCTGCAAGTGAGGAACGTACTGCTGCAGGTCAGGCTCCTTCTCTGCCTGATCCCTCACCCAGTTCAGCACCTGGATACAACCAGACAAGGACTTACAACGATGCCTGCACCTCCGAAACACTGATTAAACCAATCAATTTCACAAATGTCAGCGCTGTACCTTGGTGACCCGGCCACACAGTTTGAGGGGATGGAAGTCCACCTCCAGCCAGCTGTACAGCTCCTTGACTTCGGAAAGGATGTACTGAAGAAGATTAAACCTCACCTGCAAGACATTTAATGACCTTTTGAATGTGGCACCAGATTCATCCACGACTATATATATCTATAAAGCTAAAATGTAAAGCAGACCCAATCACCTTGACAACATCTGTCCCCTTTCCCCACACTGTCCCCATCATGTGGCCAAAACCGTAACTACACCTAAGGAGTACTTGATTTCACAGTGATGTCTCTGTAACTTTTAAATCAAAAGAGGGGAACCTCAGATACCATTTAGTCTCGGAGCCGTTTTCCACCGTATTGGACTGTGAACTCGTTTCATTAAGGATTTTAGGATGTTGTTGAGGATATTAGGATTGTTCACACACAGTATACCGGACTTTAAACGTTTTATACATTTCACTTACGCACTGAAAATATTGTATGCAATTGTGAATATTGGTATATGGTGCACTGCAGTGTCTACTGTCTGTACAATACATGTGAGCTACTGTGATTTGTCCGCATCTACGAATGTTTGTAGAAACATTCAGTTCATCCCCATGGAAATCCGTAACTCGAATGTCTAAGTCGGGGACTACCTGTATTAAATACTAACGGCTGGCAGCTCAAATTAATCAACATTGAGATTACCATGTCGTTGATGAGACTCTGGCGGGTGGGTGGCGACTGCAGGCCGAGCAAAGTGGCCAGTCTGCGATGCTTGTCCACGATAATCCCATCCATATCCAACAGGCGGGCGATATCGGTACGCTCAGGGGTTATTGGGATGGACAGAGTGGCCAGAAGCACGCGTGTCGACATCCTGTAAAAAAAGACATTATGAGAAAAATCAAATGGTTTACACGCACTGAGCATCTTGCATCGATGAAAAAAAAAAAAAAAAAAAAGACAAGACACCCACCTTTGCATTTCCTCCTGGGTAAGGTTCTTCCTCATTTCTCTGGAGAGATGGTAGAGGCGGTGCAACGTGCAAGCGTGGAACAGAGCGTTCCCTGACTTCCAGAACACAGTGGACACCTTGTTGTAGTAGTTCGCCATGAGCTGGGGCTTGGGAGGTTTCTTAGAGAGCGCAAAGAGTCCATGGATATCCTCGACCGCCTTGAAAGCTTCCTGAAACGCGATTGGTTATTGGGGTTAGTAAGATTTTTTCTTTCCCACTTGTCAATCAACACAATCCTGACACATTCACTGCCTCACCTGCCAGAGCTCCATGCTGATGGCGCTGTCCAGCTGCACCAAACGAGTCTCCAGGTGCATAGACTGGCTCTCGGGGTTGTTCAGGTTGATGGCTGTGCTCTGGTTGTGGTGCCTCTGGATCTGACCCAGGTGCATGCGCAAGTTATCGCACAGCTTACGGAACTCGGCCTTGCGGGTGTACTGCAGGCAGAACTTGAACGCTGTTTATAAAAAAAACAAAAAATAATATTTTTTTCAATGTAAGCAGCTCTGATGCATGATAAAATCAGGAGTTGGACAAGTCTACGTCACGCACAGACCTTGCTGCGCGATGTCATGGTAAAGACGCTCCACTTTGGAGTTGTTCCTCAGCAGGTCCAGACACTGACGGTATGACTCCCACAGGAATTTGACCCAAGGAGTGAGCAGCAAGCGGTCCGTACGGTCCTGAGTGTCCTCTCCGCTCACGGCGCTCAGCAGTACACTGATAACGCAAGAAAAAAAAAAGAGAGAAAAAAAAAACGATCGCATCATACTGGCAGTTTATCATCATCATCTTAGCAGATCATAATCTAAACAAATAAATGTAATTCAGACTACTCCGACATTGTCATGTACCTCTCAGGGGTCTGAATGTTATCCAGATCCTCTATGTCCAACACCATTTGCTGAGATTCCTCTTTGGCCGTCTCGGTCTTCTCCTCCGCAAGTTTCAGGTAGGCGCGAACCACATCCTCCAGAGACTTGATATTCACCTGAGAGACAAAGCAACATCTTTTACTAAACAACAATCAGGTACAGAGTCAGAGATTTCCTCAAGATAAAGCCTGCTCGGTTTTTTTTCTTTTTTTTACTCAAAACAAAATCCAGGCCCTCCCTCCCTTCAGCATTATCTGTAAAGTCACACCCTAACACCCACGTGCACGCTGCCTGTGCTGCTACACCCAGGTTTCTTAATCAACAAGCAACATGACGGCTGATTCCTTATTCTGATTAAGCGGACAACAGAAAGCCACATCACTTCTCCTGCTTCATTACATTTCCTTTGAGCCGATACTGAAAAGAGCTGAAATAGGACGTGACTTTCAGAAAATACTACAAAAGTGTGCAGTCTTGAAGGGGGAAGAGGAAAAAACCTTCAAAACGGTTCTCACTGTATTAGAATTAAGATGATGTCTGTTTTTCCACAGCAGAGAGCCTTCATAATTACTGAGACACGTCACTCTACGCTCAACAACAGTGCTCTATTGAGTACGTAAGCTGATAAATTTGTAGAGTTTCCCTCTTTTTGCCTACAAGGCCTTTTATAAAAAAATTTTTTTTAAAGGGGGAGAATTTTGGCCATGAGCTCAGTCCTTCTCTACATCTCCTCCACCTAAGGCGACACATTTCTCCATACGATGGATGAGCTGGTGGAGACGGCCTTTAAAGAAGCCTTCTCTTTGTCACTTGAGGAAAAGTTCCACCTTGGTAATCACCTCGTCGTCATCCAACAGCTACCACAAAGCGGTTTCTTTAAGTGATGGAAGAAAAATACCTCTGAGTACGAGGTCGGGGGGAGTAGGAGGGGGGATGAGGCAGAATTTCGCACCACAAGTTGCCCATAAGTTTCACCGTTTCGTGCGTTGTTATAAAGAAGAAACACTAATGTTAAATTTACTCATTTCCAAAGACACAATTTGGGAAAAATTCTCTTTTCCCACGCCATACAGTAATATGCATATTATGACCACCCCCCCCATAACCAGCTGTTTATATGTTTTGTTTGTTTGTTTGAATTGGTCATGAACCAATGCATTTTTGAAAGTTGTTAGAGGTGGTCCAACTAAACAAACAAAAAGACAGCCTCTTTGACAGGATGCAAAATTTCTACTGAAGCACACAGAACTGAGGTTGTTCATTAACGTCGTGCACACATGATATACACTACATGGACAAATATATTTGGCCAAACTTGCAACGACACTGTATATGGAGTTGTGCATCTATAGCAGCTTCCACTCTTCTTGGAAGGCTGTGCACAGGATTTTGAGATGTTTCTGTGGGAATTCGTTCTCATTTAGTCCTGTAGGGCATTTATGAGGTCAGGCGCTGATGTTGGACGAGAAGGTCTCCACTCTAATTTATCCCAAAGGTGCTTGATGGGGTTGAGGTCAGGGCCAGTCAAGCTCTTTCCACACCAAAACAATGTCTTTATAGTCCTTGTTTTGTGCATTGGGGCACGGTCATGTTGGAATAGAAAAGGGTAGCATAGCATTGTCCAAGATGTCTTGGAACATTGAGTCATTAAGATTGTACTTCACTAGGGATAAGGGGCATAACTGAAACACCTGAAATTAATAATTACCAAGTTTGACCTAATACATTTGTCCATATAGTGTAAACTTGCATCTATAATATGATTTATTGTATAGTTCACTGTCAGTAACACACTGAGCGTACAAATGTACTTTTTTTTTTTTTTTAACCGACCTGCTGACAAATGTTCTTGTACTGGTAAAGGCCCTCTTTGGCCAGGTGGCTCTTGCGCAGGTCCACGCAGAGCTCCAGGTACTTGAGCATGATCGGCTCGTGGATCTTCTGCCATGTTCGATGCTTTTTGCTCTTGATGACATCATAGAGGACATCCAAAGCAGGCTGCTTCTTACCAACTTCAAGAAACTCTAAATGGGGGGGAAAGGAAGAAAAACACATTGATTTGATTCACTGGGTTTAAATCTTCTCTATGTTCACCAAGGTGTTCAGTCATGCATGCTCAAAATGACATGCATATAAAATACAAGTTCTAGTGGTTTATACAGATGACGTATGTGCTTAAGGCACTGATGGAGCTTATTAGCTGAAGACCAGGCAGACATATTGCAATTAAAAACTGAACAAATATATATTTTTAAAAAAGTGTCTTGGTGAAATTTGTCCGTGAAAAGGAAATGTATATGATCAAATTATTCAAGATATGCTGAATATTACTCGTTTATTTTTACATATTCAAGTAAACGTCACTACGCAGCTAACATGGCTAGCTCACTCACCCTGTCTTCAGTCAGTTAGAAAATTATTTCTCATTGGGGAATTACACGATTTAATCGTCACTAAAATACCAAACAAGTACATTTAGAAACATTATCATCATCACTCCAACTATAAATCGTTGTTAATAGTTAGCTTCCTAAGCTAAGCAGGCCTGTTACCGCTGAAACACAGGCTGTATCCCAAATACCACACACTGACACTTCATAGGGTGCACGCGTCATTATTCTAAACCCTTCGTAGTGCTCTGGTGTAGCGCGAGCACAAGCGAATTAGGACGCGCCCTGGGTTTCACGCTGATGAGGTGGGGGGAAAAAATCAACATGGCGGCCGCGCCATGATGCAGCGTAACCGGGCCAAGAGACACGGCGCGCGGACGCTTACCGTTCGCTCTTTTCAGAGCGTTCTCCGGTCTTTGAAAGTACGCCGGCATTGTCGTGTCTTTTGCTTCGCAGGGCGAAATTCGAGGCTGTCGAGATTTTTATTGAGAAATTACTCGATCTTCTTCGTCCATCCGCGCGCGAACAGAGACGAGCCCTCAGCGCATCGGCAAAGCTAGCCGAGAAAAGAAAGAGCGCACGTGAAAGCGGTCCGTGTCTGTGACGTCACCAGGATGAGGACCCGTATGTACTCAGTTCCGCCTAAAATGATTCACTGAATTGAATAAAAAAAAGAACCGAGT
>JAQMYK010000038.1:31684190-31695585 GCA_030014345.1 Clarias buthupogon | reverse complement strand
AATTGAATAAAAAAAAGAACCGAGTCGATTCCCAGTACACAGCGTGGATTCAAAGAGTCATATGGCAGAATCGATTCTTAATGAATAAACTTAAAAGACCTAATCTTTTGTCTTCTTCTTTTCTTCATATTATTATTATTATTATTATTATTATTATTATTATTATTACAGTAGTAGAATTATTCTTCCTGCGTACTGTTGATTAATAGTAACAGTTATTTTAATACATTTTTAAATATTGTTTAATTTTATTGTTGTCTAAATGACATATAGTGGACAATGTTTTTACTATGACAACCTTCAGGGTATTATTATTATTATTATTATTATTCCTACTACTACAGTAGTACTATTAGCAGCATTGTTATCCTGTATACAGTTGAGTTATTTATGAGTTATTTTAATTCATTTGTTTTTATTTTCTATCTAAAAGACATTAAGTAGGTATTGTTTTACTGTAACAAGCATTAGCCTATTATTATTATTATTTTTTTTATTATTACTTTCATTATTTTCATTATACTGCGGCTACTGTCATATCGTTACCCTTTTATACTCTTTAATAGAACATGCAAACTCCACACAAACAGACCCGACGTGGGAATTGAACCCGTACCCTGGAGGTTCCAGGTGACATTGCCAACTACTAAGCCACCGTGCCGACACATTCCATATAATTTATACATTTCATTTATTTCTATTTTATCTTATTAAACCTTTAAATCTGCAGCAGCCACAACAATAATCTTTCAGTAGTATCAGTTGGTGGTAATGATATGTGCTGTACGTGCAGCCATACATATGTACACTATAAGATGAGAAAGTTGCTTGGTATCCTTTCACTATTTCATACGCTTATCTCCACATCATTCTATACATATACATTATATTTAGGCATTTGGCAGACGCTCATTTTTTTAAATCGTCTATAGTTAATTTAGACCCACTTTTGTTTTTCTGCCTGATGATGGCTTGCTTTACTGACAGTGACAGTCCCTTTAGACTTCATATGGTGAGTTTGCAGTAATGGATTCCAAATGCAAAAGCCACACTTGAGCTCATAATCAAGACATTGTATCTGCTTACTTGTAAGTGAAATAATCTGCGGATAACACATACGAATCAAAGCTGCCCCTTGAGCGCATAGTATTCAGGTTCAACTCCAGCAAAAATTTGGTAGACTAGTAAAATCACTTTGTCAAGGTTCAAGTATTTACAAACCCGTCTGGACGTCTGTGAATTTACTGTACTGTATATGCACATTCTTTTTTTTTTTCTTTTTATATACAGTACCTCCACCCTCTTTTTCTGTCCTATGACAGTTCAAGGACACTTAGAGCTCCTGACCTCATTTTCCCTTTGTTTTTAACTGCACAGCTACTGACCTGAGTTAAAGATAGTAACGCTATAAAGCTCAAAGTGTCATATCGTTCTGTCAAAGCAATAAAGCAATTTAAAAAATCGATTCTGGCCAATTTTACTGCGGCTTTTGCTCATTTGATCATGTTTAATATGCTTTTGACAGATGGGAGATGAAGAAGAAAAGTAAGCACAAGATTTGTTTTTAAATGTATTATCGCTGAATTTTATCAGCCTCACGCAAACCCGCCTGTAATGATCTTGAACACAGATTACGGGACTATAACGTTAGATAAAGTGTTAAATATCAAACATAAGGCTGTAAGTGACCCCGTAATATAGCTATACAATATAGTTATATAATATAGTTTGTGTTTCATCCTCACTGTATACATAACTTATAGCATAAAACAAAAACTGACTGAAGGCTGAATATATTAATATAAATATAAATCTATATGGGCTAATTATACATTCCTAATGTAATGTACTAGATATTTACCAATGTCCTACAATTTGTCAAAAATAAACAAAACTAAAAAAAAACTAAGCTTTAAATAAACTTAGACGAGCAGAAAAAGACCAATTCACTCACTCATTATGCGTTCATCTAGCATTAGAGACTTGTTGACCGCTCATGATCAGTGTACGTCCAAGTTTAATTTATACAATATAAAAAAGTAGTAAAGTGGCAGATGAAAAAAAAAAAAAAACATCATACAGTATGTGCATCACCATATTGACTGGACGATGGAAAAGACGTTGAAAACACAAATATGGAAAAGTCTTTCTCTTGTTGTGTGGGGCTCAACCAAATGCATTATTATTCACACTACAAATATGAACTGACCACATGCCTCCCAAACCACCTGACCATGTGTTGCTGTTTGGAGTTACTCATTCGAGACGGGTGTTATTACCAAACCTGAACACTAGGTGGAACCACAGTCATTTTTAAAAAAAATACAGTATAATAATACTAATAATGATAATAATAATAATAATAATAATAATAATAATAAGACGGGGAAGAAATTATCAATATTACAATATTACTATAGTATGTAACTAAGAACATGTTACAGTGAATAAGATGAAAATGTGAATACATGATTTACAATGCACGTTTTTAGGCACAGCATTTGTTGTGTTAAAAATTTTCTCTTTAATGCAAGTATTTTTATTTTTCTCTTTCTTTTGATCTAGTCCCCCCCCCCCCCCCCCCCACATGATTCTCTTATTTTCCAAAAATATGTGTTTTTTTTTTTTTTTAACCACAATTTACTCACAGTTTTGCATTTCTAGCTTTGAGGAATTTTTCAACATTTAATAATTTTTTTTATTTATATATTTTTATTGATTATTAATCAATTTCATTTGTTATTAAAATGATTTTCAGATGTGACATTTTTCCATAAGTTTTTTTTCCCCAGATGATGCTGTTCTTCATGTGATATTTTTACATGACACAGATAATGTGATTTTTCAAGGATAATTCTTTTCACATTTTATTTTTATTTGTATAAACAATTCCTCAGCTAATCATTTAATCTTATACAAATTTTACACATTCATGTATTGTGGAATATGTCAAACATTATTATTATTATTATTATTATTATTATTATTATTATTATTATTATTAAACAATCCTTAATTGTTTAACATGATTTTTTAAACATAAATCGCCATCGCCAAAATAAATATTAAATAGATGTTAAATAATTACTCACTCACTCATCTTCTATACCGCTTTATCCTGTATTCGGGGGCCTGGAGCATATCCCAGGAGGCTTAGGGGCACAAGGCAGGGTACAACCTGGACAGGGTGCCAATCCATCGCCGGGCACACATACACACACTCACACACTACGGGCAATCTGGAAAGGCCAATTAGCCTAATCTGCATGGTTTTGGACTGTGGGAGGAAACCCACCAAGCACAGGGAGAGCATGCAAACTCCATGCACAAAGAGACGGGACTTGAACCTGGCCAGGAATCGAACCCGGACCCTGGAGGTGCAAGGCGACAGTGCTAACCGCTACACCACCCATGTAAAATAATGCCATATAAAATCGATATATCGTATATATATAGAAAGTCAAAGATATGTATGGTATATTGCTGCATTAATATAACCTAAAGGCAAATTATATATAAAATAATTATATAAAAACCAATAAATAGAATCATTTTTTTAAACCAAAAAGTCACTCTTGTACTGTACTCTCACTGTGCAGTGTTATATGGTATAGGCAAGGTTCAGCTTTTGTGAGGTCGTAAGCTGACATTGCTGTTAAGCCTTAATCAGCACTTCTGAGCCACAATAAAGAAGTAGATCTGTGGTTTAATGTTGAAAAAGAGTTTGATGATTATCAGTATAGATAAGCAACCTATACTGGGATGAACATATGGCATCATTACGGTTATGGTAGTTCTCAGATTATTATCCACTGAACTAAAATAAATCATGAGCATAAATAGTTTTGGGGATTCTTTACAGTATTCATGTAGACCATCTCCAGCTGCAAATATTGAGTCCCAAGTGGAGAATACTCCAAGCTGAAATGCATAAGGACGCATCAGGCCGATCGAGTGGGCGAGTCAGGATTTGACACCGGGATCACCTCAGGCAACAGACAAGTTTATTATTCAAGCTCTTATCAGACCCTGATTTTAAAGGGTGTATATTGTGATCAGAGTGCAAGCAGGAACTCCAGCAAGTCTAGTTATGACAGCACAATTAAAAGCAAGAGCCAAAAGGTAACATATGCATGAGGGCAATCAGGTGTTACTCCACCACCACGTGATCTTGTAAGACAGGGTGGGACAAAAGCATCAAAACATTCCAGTTTACCGTATCAATCCATGATAATGCATTTACCAATATGCAATGTTTAACAAAATGGCTGATAAAAGCACGTAGGACATCTATTCTGTAGCTGAGTGGAGGGAAAAAGCTATACTATAATACTTATTAGATAGAGAACCTGAACGCGTTGATCCAATCAGGCTTCGTATGTCATAATAAACTACAGGACCAAAATCAAAAGTGAAATTTTATGGAGCACCTAGTAGAACATGCAGTGTGTTACAACAGTTCAGCTATGTAATAAAAGCTGCATGCAACACCATATCCCTTATCTTAGCAATGTTTCTGAGAGGGACAGAAAAAGGTATACTAGTAATATTATCTACATGCACTTCAAACAAGAGTCTGGAGTCAATAATCACACCAAGGTCTTTTATAGCTACACTTGATGTAACTGAAAATTCATCAAGAGTTGCTACATAAGCAGACTGCTTATGTGGCAACTTATTAGAGGAATTAGATTTTCTGGAATCTTTATGTATGATAAAGTTCATGCTTCATGTCTCATGTCCACATATCAGCACAATGTTTATTTTCCCATTTGCTTTGTCTTAACCCTCAGTCTATTTCTAGAGTGTCAGGTGTTTTTTTTAGATGTAGGCCGGGCGGTATGGTACACGGCCTAGTGTAAGATCCGAACACATCAACCAGGGCAGTCCAACTGAGTTCAAGGACATGACCTTTATCATATTAGTCATCATTATTATCAGTAATCAACGCTCAGTGTGGCATGACTCCAGGCTGCCCTATCTAAAACATGATCAGGTTGGTCAAAATGCATTCGGTAATCCTTCAACTGGTAGTTGTTTAGGTAGTTCAAACTACCTATCTTCCTAGCAGGGGCTGTAAAAATTAGGATTCACTGGACCACAAGTGCACCCTCAACCCCATCTACTATAGCTGATTCTTCCCACGCTGCACAGAACTAAGCAACCTGGGTATATAGTAGTCGGTGTGGACGTGGTTGGAACATCATCATCATCATCAAACACAGACTAGACACCTTGCCTCTATCATGACATGTCACTTTATGAGGAGCATATAATACACTGGACAAGGCTTTTAGAATTCTGAGCTTCTGCTAGATGGGTGCCACTATGTCCCCAGACCCAACATAAAAACCATCCGTAATTGGTCATTTCCCAACAACTTTCAAGTTAGTTCTGATGTTTCACATCATAATTCCTCATAACATTGTTTTTATACATAATCTAGTTAATTCTCACAGCCCTTGAGAGTTAATAGTTTTTTTTAAACCACATAATACTGGGAAATTTTGTATATTAAATATTGTATCATATGTGTTTATAGTAACATCTAAAACTGACTTAACAGCTCACAACATAATAGACACAATATAACTTAAAGATACTGTAAAAAGTTACAGTATCTAATGTAGATACTGTAACTGTGAATTATTTACCACATATAAAAAAAACAACAACTTGTGCTTCCACTGCGATTTCCAGGAACTCCGCTAGAAAACCAAACACACTTCCAATATTCCGATCATGCATCGTCACCCAAGTTCCCCACAGTATAGTCATGAATGCCTGATTAGTATTTTTCTTTCAACTGAGTGAGTACTTGACTGGGCAAATGCCATTTTTTAGCATTTTAAGGAGGCAAGTGGTAGTGCACACACTCACACACTACGGGAAAACTGGAAAGGCCAATTAGCCTAATCTGCATGTTTTTGGACTGTGGGAGGAAACCGGAGTACCCAGAGGAAACCCACCAAGCACAGAGAGAACATGTAAATTCCATCCACACAGAGACGGGAATTGAACCTGGCCAGGAATCGAACCCGGACCCTGGAGGTGCAAGGCGACAGTGCTAACCACTACACCACCCATGTAAAATAATGCCATATAAAATCAATATGTCGTATATATATAGAAAATCAAGGATATGTATGGTATATTGCTGCATTAATATAACCTAAGGGCAAATTATATATAAAACCATTATATAAAAAGCAATAAATAGAATAATTAAAAAATTTTAAAAAAGTCACTTTTGTACTCTCACTGTGCAGTGTTATATGGTATAGGCAAGGTTCAGCTTTTGTGAGGTCGTAAGCTGACATTGCTGTTAAGCCTTAATCAGCACTTCTGAGTCACTATGTCCGTTCCCCAGACTCAACATAAAAACCATCACCTTTCCAGTAATTGGTCGTTTCCCAACAACTTTCCAGTTAGTTCTGATGTTTCACATCATAATTCCTCATAACATTGTTTTTATACATAATCTAGTTAATTCTCACAGCCCTTGAGAGTTAATAGTTAATAGAGGCAAGTGGTAGTGCAGAAACACTCCATCCTTGGTATATTTTCAGTTGTAGAGTATGCGTTCAGCTCCTGAGCCGCCAGTGATACAGACCCCCTTTGTCCTCTGGACCTGTTTGACTCATTCTGGTCCCCAGATTTTAGTTGGATATCTCGTCTCATGGAGGCGTCATAATAATCGACTCATAATCCCCTGTTATATCGAACTTCTGGCTGCCTAACACACAGTATGACTTATTGACAGTATTTTTGACTACAAAACAATCCCTGCTATCTGTTATCAAACAAACGAGGATGGGTTCCCTGTTGAGTCTGGTTCCTCTCAAGGTTTCTTCCTATTGCCATCTCAGGGAGTTTTTCCTTGCCACCTTCGCTCTCGGCTTGCTCATCAGGGACAATCGAATCATTTTCATTCATACATATTTTCTTAAACATTTCATACTAATTACCCTAATTTTCTTTTGATTCTGTAAAGCTGCTTTGCGACAACGACCATTGTTAAAAGTACTATACAAATAAAATTGTGCCCCCATAGATCCAGAAATGATTTCTTATCCTCATTTGAAAATAAAGCTATAAGAGGTGTATATTTGCATATCTAGGACCAGAGACCTAGCTAGAACAGGCACTTGCTTGGGGTTATTTTGAGGTTTGAGTGGAATGACACTAATTAGAATATAATTTGAAAGTGCTGAACTTCCCCCAAAACCACTGAGGATTAATGAAGGATGAGTTCAGGTAAAGTGCCACATCGGGTAAACTGGGACATTTAAGCTTTCAAAGCATTTGCGCTGTGAAAATCAGCAAACAAACAGTGCAAAATGTCTTGGACTGTTGCCACACACCACTTGTCATGAAACAACAGTTTTAATTGGCCTGTGATAACCAGAGTTGGAAGGATCTATCGTTAAAGCATGCCTAAGTTCAGTGACATGTGGCAAATTGCTTTTCAATGATAAGGCTTTTCTGGAAATAGAATGAATATTTATAATATTAAGTGTTTTATCTGTGGATCAAAACAAAAAATATTATTTGGAGGAAATTATTTATTTTTTATAAAACAGCACATTTTTAAACTCTGTCCCACAGTACCTGAATCAGGTTATGTTGGATGTTGATTTGTTGTGTATTTTTGATATTTGTTCACAGTACAACTTTTCAACAATATTCCAAATGTAACTACCAGCTCAAAAACTCATTGATTAACATACAGTCAGTGTGAATAATATTACACGGCAGTATATGACAGTATTACACTGCAGCACATTATTTAACAAACCTCAAATGTTTCTGATCACATAATTTGTAGGTTATAAATATGAATGAAATTACATATTGCCAAAATATGATTGATAATATACTACTTAGTTTATATTCTACTTCTAAATATTACATCCACTGAAAAAAAAAACATAATTTTAAACATTTACAATTTACTTCAAACATATGTTAAAATGTAAATATCACCATGATTAGTATTCATATAAACAAATTGTATAACCAGAATATGATATATTGATATTATTCTTACTTTTAAGTTTTTTAATATTTTTAATAGACTTTGATTAGATTTCAAATTCTTGCTGCAAACACATTTTCTGTCACTGAATAATGTTGCTTGTTTCTTGTTAAATTAAAGGTTGTGAAATCACTTCAAAGTTGTAAAGTAGCCTGTTTTAAGTTCATTACCAAACAAACCGTGTGAAACAAATTATGTCTGCAAATTACCTGAACAAATTATGAAAGTGCGAGAGGATATCATGTTCTGTCCGAATGTATAAAAAATGTTGATTAGCAAGTTACATGTAATGCTTAATTTTTTTTTTTTTACAGCTGTAAAAGTAAATAAATAAATACAAAAACAGAGTTTTGGCAGTCCCTTGGGGCATCTGCCAAAAAATGTCCCACATTACCTGAAATCACACATTGATGGAATAACCAGTATCCTTCACCCTTTCTGACACACACACTTACTGTAGTTAAACCTGGGGTTTGGGGAGAAGGTAAAAAAAAAAAAGTGCAAAAAAAGGGCTTCTCCAGGAACATGTCTAGGAGAAGAAAAAGATATACTGGAGTCTTTAGGTTGGTTTGTATTTACAGAAATCTGAAACCCCACGCGTCATGATGCGCACCACGCGACTGAGTCAAAGGTCATCGTTATCGCCCTCCTTATCATAAAGAAATCTGGTGGGATTCAGTCATCTGCTGTCTTTCTAATCATCAGCTGAGAGTGAAGGACACTGTCCCCACGACAAATGGCTCGCTATAGTGGGAAAAGTTGCCGCCTGATTTTCATGCTGGTCATGACATGCGTGTTTTTCCTGGCCGAGATCGTGGCCGGTTATGTCGGGAACTCTATCGCTCTGGTGTCGGACGGGTTCAACATGCTGTCCGACATCATCTCGCTCTCGGTCGGTCTCGTGGCGGCGCGCGTTCGCCGCCGCGCCTCCTCTCNNNGCTGCACGTACGGGCTCGTGCGCGTCGAGGTTCTGGGCGCGCTGGCGAACGCCGTGTTCCTGGCCGCAGTGCGCTTCACCGTGTCGGCCCAAGCGCTCGAGCGGCTCGCGGAGCCCGAGGGCATCGACAAACCCGACGTCGTGTTGATCGTCGGCAGCATCGGACTCGGCATCAACGTGATAGGACTAGTCGTCTTTCAGGACTGGAGATGTCTGCGCAGGAAAGCAGCGCTCACACCGCACCGCGACAGCGCGCGCAAGAGCGACACGGACACCGAAGCAGGTGGAGACAGCACGAGCTGTGATGGTTTACTGGATTATACAATACAGATTCACAATGAGTCAACGCTTTACATTCAGTATTTTTGCATATACAGGGTGGCCTTATTGTCTGGATCCATTGGCAAAAAGTATAAATTACAGCAAATGGTCAGTTTGATGGACCTGATGGACCTGAGTATGCGCTGAATACAAGAACCTTAAGTTACTCTGGGCCGATTCCTATAGACAAAATGCCCATGAATCCACCCTGTATAATTAGTTCAGCAACAATTTTATACTTATTGATTTTGCTCATTAAAAACTAAAATATTAAAAACAAATTTTTTATACATATTTAGAAAAATGATACATAATAAATAACAGTAAATAATATTTTGGAGACATGACATAAAAGCAGCATCTCTAAGTAATAATTTTGTGAAAAGTATACATACATATTTTTAAATGTTCACATTTCATATTTTCAATAAAATTTTTTACGTACCTAATTCTAGGGGGACAGGGGCGGCTCGGTGGTTACGGTATTGGACTGCTGACCAGGAGGTCGCCGGTTCAAGCTCTGGAACCGCCGGGTCGCCACTGTTGGACCCATGAGCAAGGTCCTTCACCCCAAGTGCTCAGATACAATCGGGCATCAATCTGATAACTCGACCCTGTAAATAACTGCCACAGTTAGCACAGTTACTTCATACATCCATAGTAGGGGATTCGGATATTGCCTTTGGACTGTGTACATGGAGGTGACATGTCCTTCCTATGCTTTGTGGGCTTCCTCTGGGTACTTCAGTTATTGGGTTGTCAGTGTCTTCCGCCTTCTGTCCTAAGTCAGCATGAAAAATGAAATATTCATTCTGGTAAATCTCTTTTGGGTCGATATACACAAGGAACTGATAATCATCATCTCAGTTTGCCAGGCACAGATCTTAGATTCTCCCCCAAGTGCATCTGGATGAAAATGTCTTTACGCCCGCCTTTTAGACAACTGGATTTAAGGATATAAATCAATAGACCCTGATTATTGTTAATGTTACTCACATTAGTGGACAAACTGCAGTTACTATTAATATGCTGTAAAAAGTGTCTTAAACTCTCATGCTCTCTGTTCACAGGCTTCCAACAACTAGACCTACATGTGAAAACATTGGAGGATAAAGTAAACCAGACTAATATTAAAGGTATGTTTGTGCACAGACAAAAGAGGCTCCATACCAAGAACAAGCGTAATTTGAACAAAAACTAATGTAGTTTTGATGAAAATATTACTGTACAAGATTCCGTCATTCATTACTTATACAAGAAAAAAAATTAATATTTAAAAATAAAAAAAATAATCTTTCAAAGGGGACAAAATAAAGAGTATTAAAGAAATGGTTAAAAAAAGGCTTCTTTTCCTAGAGGTCTGAACATAACGATTGCTCCATAAGCAGATCTGCTGTGATCATGATTTAAGACTCCAGCACCCGATGAACACCTCCAAGTCCATGGGATCATTGTGTGCGTCACACAACTGGCTCTGATGTTGCTTGATTGCAAAAATACAATGGAAGCTCACTGCATGATGACTAACAACAATATGGATTGCAAACTGTCTGGGATCTCATGAAATTATCATGGCCTTTCTGAAAAAGACCTCCATCCACCATATTTGGCATGAGGTCTCCCACTTGAGTCGCTTAAACTCTGCTACCATAAGCAAAATGTCAAACTAAAATAGGCTAGTGGTAAAACAGAAAACTAGTGGTAATTCAACAAGAAAAGTGCATGCTTTTGGCAAATAAACTTGGTTTAGGATGACTTTGGGATGACCTTGCATTTGTCCCCAAGTCAAGATTATAAATCAAATTGATTGCCTTTGCACTGTTCCCTGAGAACCATTACACTGTAGTTTGATGTCATCAGTATTGCCTCCAGAGATAAAGATCTGTAGTGCTAAACCTTCGGCATCACTATACTTTTTCCAGGGTTTACAAGGTTACATAGGAGTGCTATAAATGTGGAGGTCATCTTTAAACATTCTAGTCAGTCCTAAGGTGTGCTGGTTTCTTATGAATTATAATAGTCAGAAGGGGTGCAATAGAACATTAGATACATGTGTAAATAATCATTAACCAATACCAGTGGTACCATGGGGGGAGGGG
>JAQMYK010000038.1:31666563-31683884 GCA_030014345.1 Clarias buthupogon | reverse complement strand
AGAGTGTATAATGTGTAAACAATAATGTGAAAGAAGGTAAATGTAAACATTACTACTTAAAAAACTAACTTTAAAAAACATGCTTTTAAAAGAAATCTTATTTATTGATACGTACAATAAATAAATAAAAATACAGTACATCTAAAATAACTTAACAGGAAATAAAGTTGTAAAAGGTAAAGAATTTTTTTAAAGGAAAGAACAACATTTTTTTGTTTTGTTTTTGTTTTTTTTCCCGGAAAGAATTTGTCTTTACCCAGGAACTATAGGTTTCTTATATCTATTACATACTGTACAGTAGCGTAGGTGTTTCGAGCTAAGTTGTGTCACAAAGCTCTGCTTATCAACTGTAAAGATAACAACAGATACAGTATAATTTACAGTAGAGATACTGTAACTGTCAATTATTAACCACACATAAAAAGGTGAAGTAGTTGATGGTATTTATTGTAGCAGAATAAAAAACAAACCTGATGCACTCAAAAATGATTTTTTTTATGCTATAAAAAATAATAAAAAATAATAATAAAATGCTACTATTACAAATTTTTTTAGAAGAACAAACTAACGCAAATTATGCTGAGGTGTAAAACAAAAAACAGATCCACTGTAAATAAAGGCCGGGAAATCACAGTTTATATCACATTTCTGGGCGTAGAGGTTAGCATGGTGACCTCGAACCTCCAGGGTTGAGGGTTCGATTCCTGCTTCAGGTCTGTGTGCTTTGGTTTCCTTCTACAGTCCAAAGACATGCAGATCAGACTAACTAGCATTTCCAATTTGCACATAGTGTGGATATGTGTGTGTTTGTGCACTGCGATAAACTATTCAGGGTGGACCCTGCCTAATGACTCAAGTCCACTGCGATAGGATCCAGACCTCCCACGACCATGTACCTGTACAGCACAAGCCGTATAGAAAAATGAGTGGCTGTGAGAGATCATATAATCCATTATATTTGCATTCAGTCTTTATAGCATATACAGTCAAGTTCATAATAATTTGGACAAGGATGAAATAATTTTAAATAAATTGAAATGAAGAACTTAAGATGTGAGTCAAGTTGAGACTTTAGGTTTTAACAAACTAACACAATGATAAATACTGTATTAGGAGTATTTTTAGTACTTGGATGCAACTTTTGCAGTCAATGATAAAAATCTGAACCCATGGACGTCTGCAGATACTGAGTTTCTTCCTTGAGCTGCTTTGTCAGACCGTCACTGCAGCTGCCTTTAGTTTTGCCGTTCATAACTGAAAAGAAGCCTCAACTGGGTTAAAGTCAGGTGACTACCTCTGCTTTTTAAGAACATTCAATTTCTTTGCTTAAAAAAATATCTTGCACAGTAAAATCTCTAGTTTTGATTGAATACTTTCATGTTAAAGAGTTCATTTAAAGTCCAACTAGACCAATATAAACACGGTATGGTGTTAATTTAACTCTCTGGGACTGCAGTAATTCAACACTGGGAATTTTGCTGTCGGTTGCTTTCATGGGACTGTGTATGTTTTGTGCCATTATAGATCTGTACTGTGAAGCGCTATACTATCTGTTTTTCAGCATCTGACTAAATCTGATTCTGAACAGAAAGTACAGCTTTCTATACGCTTAAGAATTTACCCTGCTACTTCTATCAGCAGTCAAAAAAAACAAAACAAATAACGATCAGTGACCCAGTTCCATTGTCATACACGTTCATGCCATAACACTCACTGTAAAATAACAATAAACTACGACGTCAGCATTTTACTGCTGTCTCAAAGTATATCTACTATAATTTATTTACCAGATATTGGTTTGCAGAATATGACAAATGGAAAAAAAATAGAATAATAAAATAATTAAAAAAAAAACATTAAATGAACAAGACATTCCTCAATCATTTCTCCAGCTGACTTTGTAGGACAAATAATCCTTTTGAACATTTGTATTACATAATTGATAAGTACTGCTTTACCATATTTCCATTATTACCATTATTTAAACTTTCTCCCATAATATCATTAATGACAGGCTTTACTGAACTCATGAATATCACCTCAGATGCTGAATAAAAACAGCACCAACGGTAATGAAAAACTGATTAGCTTTTTTCCCCCCCTCCGTCCATTCCAAAGTAACTAAATAAGAAAGACAAACATTACTCAAATGGAATACACCATACACAGTGTGAATTCAAACTGAACTAGACACTTTGGCAATTCCTGAGATCCTTTTAAAAAATTGTTTCATTCCTTCTTGATTGTGGTTGTACAGGCGGATTTATAGCACAAGTACACTATAATTGGCACATACCTTATTTTAAAAACTGCGCATTTAAAAAAGAAGCTGGATAACTGGTGTGCTGTTAATAGTCCAGCCTATACCTGTAAGAAGTTTTTAAATAAAGCTAAATAAGTAAACAATAAGATGACCTTAAATAAATTTTACGAAGGTGAAAAACACAAGCTCTTTGCTAGCTAACAGTTTTTTGCTAACATTGGTTAATTTTAGCAATCTGACCTAATGAAACATTTTTAATAATCAGTCTGAAAAAAATATACTGGGCACGGCTAATTTGGGGAGATAATAAACATAAATTTACCTCCTCGGTTGAACTTAATGTGGACTCAAATACGCGGTGAAGCAGGACTATAGCTGTTGTCCAAAGTCAAAATCGGTCATAGCAACTCACTCACTCATACTCATCGTCTATACTATTTTGTCCTGTAAACAGGGCCTTAGGGCACGATGCGGGGTACACCCTGGAAAGGGGGCCAATCCATCGCAGGCCACACACACTCACATGCTCATTTATACACTATGGGTAATTTGGTAATGCCAGTTAGCCTATGCATGTCTTCGTCATTTGCTTTCGATCATTCTGGTTAAAAGTTAATCTAAACACACTGCATTACTGTTGCTAATCGACATGTTATGTTTATTGTACCATATTATGGTACACATCTAAAGAACTGCAGGCCTCACATGCCTCAGTGTTTATGATTCAACAATAAGAAAGAGACTGGGCAAAAATGGCATCCATGGGAGAGTTCCAAGACAAACGCCACTGCTGACCAAAAAGGCTCATCTCACATTTGTCCCAAAAAAAAAATATCTTGATTATGCCAAGCATTTTGGGCAAAACTGATGAAATAAAATTTTAATTATTTGGAAGATGTGTTCTGTTACATCTAGCATAAAACTAACACAGCATTTCATAAAAAGAACATCATACCAAGAGTCAAAACTAGTGGTGGCAGTGTGATGGTCAGGGGCTGCTTTGCAGCTTCAGGACCTGGACGACTTGCCATAATTGATAAAACTATGGAATTAGTGATACAAGAGAATCAAGAAAGTGGCCTACTTGTAACCTGTGTTTTTGTATTAGTCATAAACATGCTGAAAAATGTGAAATTTAGAATTGACTAAATTCAATCAGATGTTTATTATTTAGAGGTAAATTGTGGAGTGAGCGGTGCTACTATACAGTAGCCCTCAATTCTGAAATAATGGCATATTTGGATTATAATTTCACCTGTACTGTATGTCTTTATTGAACAACAACAACTACAATAATAATAATAATAATAATAATAATAATAATAATAATAACAACAACAATAATAATAATAACACCAAATGTATTACTCATCTCTAAGTCTTCTATAAATTCGGTAAAAAAAAAAAAAAGTTCCATGGTCGTGTTAATTCCTTGAATCCTGTTATGTAACGTTGTGTGTGCATGTGTGTGTGTGTGTGTGTGTGTGTGTGTATGTTTTCATATAAAGGTTTCAAAGACCACGAACGCGTCTCAAAGTTCAATGTTATCACTATTTGTTATCGTTCATCTAACATACAATACAGTGAGTGTGTGTGTTGCCTGGTTTATTAGTCAAGAGACATCATCCCGCTCGAAGCAGTCCAGGGTTCATTAGAGTCACTGAGTGGTTTGAGTCAAGGGGGATCTCGAGTGGAAACAATTACTGGTGTTTATTTTGCACTGAATAATCTGCTGTCTTTCTAATCATCAGCTGAGAGTGAAGGACACTGTCCCCACGACAAATGGGTCGCTATAGTGGGAAAAGTTGCCGCCTGATTTTCATGCTGTCCCTGACCAGTCTGTTTTTCCTGGCTGAGATCGTGACCGGTTATGTCGGGAACTCTATCGCTCTGGTGTCGGACGCGTTCAACATGCTGTCCGACATCATCTCGCTCTCGGTCGGTCTCGTGGCGGCGCGCGTTCGCCGCCGCGCCTCCTCTCCGCGCTGCACGTACGGGCTCGTGCGCGTCGAGGTTCTGGGCGCGCTGGCGAACGCCGTGTTCCTGGCCGCAGTGCGCTTCTCCGTGTCCGCCCAAGCGCTCGAGCGGCTCGCGGAGCCCGAGGGCATCGACAAACCCAACGTCGTGCTGATCGTCGGCAGCATCGGTCTCGGCATCAACGTCACGGGACTGCTGGTCTTTCAGGACTGGAGATGTCTGCGCAAGACGAGAGCGCACACGACGCGCCGCGACAGCGCGCGCAAGAGCGACACGGACACCGAAGCAGGTGGAGACAGCACGAGCTGTGATGGTTTACATGGTTACATCTAACTACGGCGTTTGTAAAATACATTATGTTCATAAATAATACTGAAGGACATTCGGTGAATTTGCGCAGTTTAAGATTTGTGCTTGAATGCAGTTCAAATCTATTTCACTTGGGGGGAAAAAAAGAAACAAACAAAAAAAGAGGTTTACACACATTAGTAACCACTGAAAAAAGTACCGCATTAAGTGAATCATGCAAACAGAATTTTGTATATAATTTGATCGTGATGAACTGTATTAATAACTTGCAGAATAAAATTTTTAAAAATGAAATAATTAATTACAATAACGCCTCTAAACATTCAAACTCATGAATGCAATGTGTATTTCGCATTCATTGGCAAAAAGATTACTTGTGCTTTAATCTTACTTTGTTTATAAAAATATTGTGAATTTTGTTCACTTAAAAACATGTCAGACCACTTATATGCAGTATACATTATTATTTTTAATGACTCTGGTTGCCTGAGAGATAGTAATTTCTAGGCCATGTCTTTAAAAAAATCCAGACAAACAAACAATATTAATGTTTTAAATAATTCTATACGATTAAAGAACCAGTAAGTAGCATTATATAACCAGGCTTAAATACTAACTTTAAGTAATTTAATGCTAAATATTCACATTTTTAATTTCTCCTGTTCTTTTAACTCATTAAAACCTTTTTTTAAAAACATGGAGGCAACTGATCAGTTCACCTCAGCGATTAGAGGTCACGTCCTAGGCACACAATCTTAACCAGATTTCATTGTTACAGAAATGACAGATAGGCTTTTGTCTTTTGTAGAAGACCATTAAGACTAGGCTGAATGTTAAGACCTGTGCTTACAGTACTACTGATGAAGAAAGTGTAACTGATTAATATGCAGTAAAAGGTGATTAGACTAATGTGTGAAATTAATATGCTCTGTTCACAGGCTTAGACCAGACAGAGTCAGAAGAAGTGGATGAATTTGAGGATGAAGGACACCACCTTAACATTAGAGGTATGTCTGTCCATAAACACAACAATGTCCATGGCACATATGATTATTGTTTCTTAAAGATTTCTACCTTTTAATGATTTTACTATGTGTTACTGTTTTGTAAATTTTAAATTTTCTTCTCCAAAACGCCATATTAAATACATGTTTTTCCCCTGTTGCCTTTCTAGGAGTGCTACTCCACATGCTAAACGATGCCCTGGGATCGGTAGTGGTAGTGGTGACTGCAGCTCTATTCTATGTTTGGCCAAAAGAGAAGGATGCTCCCTGTAACTGGCAGTGCTATGTAGATCCAAGCCTGACTCTGCTCATGGTGGTCATCATCATGCCCTCTGCCATTCCCCTGGCTCGAGAAACAGCAACCATCCTACTGCAGATCCTCCCTCGCAACATGCCCTTCAACAGAATCTGTAAGTAACAGAAATGACAAAGAACCTCTAATCTCCTGGTACCCTTCTAATCCGCCCCCCATCTCCCTCCCTCCCTCTGGGTTCCGGTGCAGGAAGGAAATGTTCTAATTTCAGTTTTGCTTCTTTTCTGGACAACCCCAAAATTCATGAAACTGCTAGGCAGCTACAGTACTATCATTCAACAGAACAGGTTAATGATTTCAAAGAAAATGGTATTGTATATGTAACTGGTGTTACCAGTTCTTTCACAAACCCAGGGCTTCCACCGTCAAGTTAAAATGTTTTTCTTATGCATAAAATTACAACTCTCTAACCTACTGTAAAATTAGGATTCATTTGCATTCATACACAGAGACGGTTTAAAGTGTTTAGATAACTATGCTTTATAAATAGGAATTGTTGACCAGGAAAAAACAAGTTCTGTAAAGTGCCGAAAATAAAATTTAATTCAGCAAGTATATTTTTTTGTGTTGGTTAACAAAGGTGTGGCTGCAGGTTTATGGAACTGAATTAAAATAATTAAATACACTTTCCGACTGGGTTTTACAAATGCAGTCAATCGAAACAGTGAGAAAGACAACAATGCCTACAACAACAACAGCACATCTACATTACGTTAATCTGAAGGCATTACTGACACGCAAAGTCATGTGATCGTTCTCTAAAAGGATTAAATATAGTGCAGTCATGTGCTACGCAATCAAAGGTTCAGACATGAAATGACTAAATGCATGCAGAAATAAAACATTTTTTGCTGATGTTTATTTATCATTGCTGTTGAATTCAAGACAATTTATATTTTACACAGCAATAACATCAAAACATCAAAAGTGAACAATATTGATTACCACATTGGTATCTGTCAAGGGGTGAGATATATTAGGCAGAAAGTGAATACATAGGACAACTGGTGAACACGCAACAGCCTGAGGCTTATCAATCCATGTGGGGACTGAAGCCTGTCTGGTCCATTCACACAAAAAAGCTACTGACTCCCCACGCTGACCCCTGGCCACCACCAAAAAAAGCTAAGATGGGCACATGAGCATCCGAATATTATTATGGAGCAATGAAAGAAGGCGGCCTGGTCTGATGAGTCACACTTTCTTTTACATTATGTGGATTATGTGGATGGCCGAATACGTGTCCCTGGAGAACAGGATGCAATATCAGGATACAGTGTGATGCTATGGGCCATGTTTTGGCGGGAAACCTTTGGCAATGGAATTCATGTGGATGTTACGTACTTTGACATGTACCACCTACAGTACCTACACATTGTGACAGATTAAGTGCACCCCTCCATGGAACTGGTATTCTTTAAAGGCAGTAGCCTCTTTCAACAGGATAATTTGTCCTGCAAAAAAAAAAAAACATGGAAAACTTCAAGAACGGTTTGACAACGACAAAGATTTCAAAGTGGTGATTTGGCCTCCAAATTTCCCAGATATCTAAATGCACAAAAGTATACGGGATCTGCTGAGAATGTCTTGGTGCCAGATTCCACAGCACATGTTTAGGATCTTGTGGAGTCATGCATTAACAAACAAAAGCATTTTCGTACCTCCACAATATAAAGTCAAGTGGCTTTTATTGTCACTTCAACCATATACAACTGCTATGATGATATTAATTATGACTAAAACAACTGCAGATTGTGAACTTGAGTGGTCCATACAGTACAGTATTTTGCTCCATGCAAAAATTGCAAGGAGAATGAATGGTCTCACTCTGAGCACCCAAATGCTTTAGTACCTTTTTTTCCAGATGACAGGGCGGTGATGGGTTTGTATGAGAGTTACTGTATGTGCAGTCATCCCAAATACTGGTCATTTAGTACATTCAGGTCATCAGCTGAGCCTAGACCCGAGCAACTGAAACAACCCCAGATGATAACACTGCCAGTCATGTACATTGGACACTGTGTATTATGGGTGCGTTTCCCTTTTTAACCCTAACACGCCCATCACTCTGGAATAGGATCAATCTAAAGCCATCAAATCACATGATCTTTTCCCATTGCTCCAAAGTCTAATGTTTAAATTCCTAGGTCACATATATGCAATGGTCAAATCTATGTAAAAATAAACACAAGAATCTTTTTCAAATCAGTGTACTGTATACACACCATTGCAGTATGAAGGCTCAGGTTTAATTCCAAGGAAAGATTGAGTCTACTCTATTTCTTTTATAATCCCAAAAACCTCAGCCAACTTAACAAGGAAATCCTAAGCATTTAGCAACAGATTTTTATCTACAGATACATACAGACAGTCTTTGTTCTTACTCTTGTGCATTTTCTTAAACATCTTACTGACGTTCTTTTTTTCTACTCTCCATAGTGCAAGAAGTGTGCAATCTTCCCGGGGTCCTGAGCATCCACGATGCCCACCTGTGGGAGCTGACAAAGGGTCGATACGTGTCCTCGCTGCACGTGCGAGTCTCCACCGAGCTCCACAGTTCTCTCAGTGGAATCAAAACGCTCCATCAGCAGATCAGGAACGTCCTCCACGACGCCGGCATCCACAGCGTGACCGTTCAGCTGGAATTCGGAGATGGGAGCATGGAGAAGAGCCACTGCAGCACTCCGTGTTTGTCCCCCTCCTGCCTGAAAGTTTCCTGTTGCCCATCAGATGTTACTGGATTTCCACTATGTAAAGCAAACCTGCCTCCTCACAACGGAGAATTCCCAGTGCCCGTATATAAGACAAACAACGTCCTTAAAACAGAAGCACCAAGCTCGTTGACAGACCCCAGCACAGCCACAAAGTTTTGAGCCACTTGATTAAAATAATCAATGGAAGACTTTATTTGACTTATACTGTAGCAAAAGCCTAAGGCTTAATTTGGGTCAGAGTGAAATGCCAGAGAGAGAGAGAGAGAGAGAGAGAGAGAGAGAGAGCGTTGAAGCAGAAAATGAACATTGTTTTAGGGAAAACACAAGAGATAATATTCTATGTTGAGACCTTTTTTAATTACCGAGGTTTAAATTTCGATGCTTTTCATCCAATGTATCGTAAACTGGGTTACTACAGTAAAATTCAACATCCAATATATGCTGGAAAATCATGTTTTTTAAATTGATATTTTTGTATTTTTATTTTTTTCAGGTTATCAGTCAGTGAAGAATTTTGAAGGCACACGTTATTGAGCAAAATTTCTGTCACTTTTCATTTTCAATGACCAATGAAGTTCTTGAATGTACAGGGATTCACAATCACATGTATATTTACATTTTATCTCTGTATCTTAAGATGTATTTTTTTTAAACCGTCTTATTTTATTTTAATGATGCAAGCTTTAAAAAGACATTTTTCTGTGCACTGTAAATGGTTATGATTGTTATTTAAAGCACTTTGTTTCTAAATACTGTACATGCACTGATTCTTCCTGATACACTACATGGCTACTCAACCTCTTCCACCCCAACCTTGGCAAATAACCTTAGAGCTGGCACTTTGACACCTGGGCATTGTCTGGGTCTTGTCTGACACCGGGGATGACACTGATTTTATAGGTTGTGATTCAAGAAATAAGCAACAAAGCAATTTGTAAATAAAGGACACTTGTGTGGACATAAACTTCAGCTGGCAGTTCTAAAGTTCTCTTTCTTTAACATAATACATTTGCTATTAAAAATAGTAAAAAATAATTCAAGTTAGCGAAGAGTCCAATTCAGCAAATTATTTTAACTCTGATTCTGGTGACATCCTTGTAGGCCTTTATGTCACTGAATTGTGGTTTGAATCAGTTGTTCATAATTCAAAAGGAATTTTAACCAATCCTGATAATTTCAGCAGTTAACGTTTATTTATTATTTTTTTAAATAACATTTGCTTAAATAGATGGCTCTATAAGGATACAACATTTGCTGAGACTCCAGCACTCCAATACATTACCAGGCTAATGGCCATGGCCTCTCTTTGTACTACAAGCTTCAATTCGACCTGCCTGCTGACTTTACTGGGTTGGCAAAATAAAAGTCCAGATGCAGACCTCTATTACAAACAATACTAATGACTAAAAGAAAGGGGAAAAAAAACTAAAAAACAAAAACAAGATTGGTTTTGCTAGTCTGAATATTTTTTTTTTTATTGGTAGTACAAAGAATAAGAACCACCAAACCTCTTATGAGCAACAGCTTTGAGATAAGCTCGGACACAGATTTTGTATAATTAAATGTCTTTTAAATTAAACAAATGGTACAAAAAGTGCCTAAAACAATATACAGAAACAAACCTGCAATTTCAACACACAAACACACACATTCAGGAACCTGAAAAGGCACAAAAATAAAAATTGAGAATCAAAAGTCCAAGGGCACACAAACAAGTTCAAGAGTGCAGGTTCTGGACTGTATTTGTCGGTTTTGATTTAAAGTGACAAATCTATGTTAGAGGAGCTTCCTTTAGGTGAGAGGGTTCAAAATAATCAGCTCAGATTAAAGTTACTATTTTGAACTTCATTAAGAGCTGAACTTGCAGAAAGGCAGAGAAATCACTCCATTATTTAGAACAATGTACATTTACACAAAACACAAACAATTACATTTCACACAAAAAAAAAGGATAAAATCCACAGCAATTTACTTTCTAAACACACAAAGTGTCAAAGATAAGTGCAAGTGACATTGAATTGAAAGAAATTCAGCATTGGAAGGAAAACTTTTGGGGAGAGAATCTGGGGAGGGCAGCTCCCTTCTGACCTCTTCCGATGTTTGCGTTGCTGCAGAGTATTATTTCGCTAAGCTTCGCTTGAATATCAGTTTTTGAAGCGACGATAGTTAGGGCAATTCAAATCGACCCATTCATCCAGTGAAAAAAAATTACCGTCGGTACGAGAACGGTAATTTCTGTAGGAATAAAAGACGTTATATATTACACTGTATAACATACAATCAAAAATGTCAATAAATAAGTAAATAAATAATTTTTTAATTTGCCTATTAAATAGGCTCAGTGGATCGTTAAATTGCCCTACTTTAAACATAGGATTTTATTTATGACCATATTTATACAATTCATATTTTATAGACATATACTTATATAATTAATTTCTGAACCCCACAGTGCTTTTTAAAATGTTTTTAAAAATGTTTTATCACCTACATACCAGTTAATCTAACCTTTGCCTCTTACAGTGCCAGCATACCTTGTGGTGAGGTCAGAAGGGTGCTGCCACTTTCTCCCATTAATTCCTCTTTCCCGATTGGCTACGGTGTCCATGAGGTGCAACAGCTCAGCCATTACGCCTGTCAGGACACCAGGAGAGAAAACACGTCAGCATGGGCTTATCTACAGATAAAATCACTAATAAAACACTATATGACTACAAATGCTGTTTATCTCGGATTGCTGATTGAAGTTACAACAATAAGCCTAGTGGTGATGTTTCTATGTTATGGCAGTAAAAACAACAATCGAAATCTTACCGTTCTGCACGTCATCAGTCATGTGTCTCTTCACAGACTCCACATACGCATTCTTCGCTTTCTCCCAGTCCTCCTCTCTGTATAATAAAACTGGTCTGCAAGCCACACAAAATGGATAAGTTAATTTATAAAAAGGTTAAACATGGTTGACAACCAAGAAGACAAATCAAAACTTATGACTTATGACCTACTTATATTATGATTTGATATGTTTTTATTTGATCAGTAATTAAACCCCTATTACTACATGCAACAAAACAATGCAATTTGTTAGTTATTAAACTATAAATTATAGGTTGTGCAACACTGTAGTCAACAATCTTCTGCAAAGATTACTATGAAAAGAGGGGGGAAAATATATTAAGAGCTGCTGTTAAAAGGACAGAAAAAGCAACTTGATAATCCTACTAAACTTGCATTCAGGTTAAAAAAAAAAAAGCACTCAAACCCAAGGTCGTCAAAAATACACTATATAGCCAAAAGTTTGTGGACAGCAACTCACTCGCACTCATTCTCCAGTACCCCTTTCATCTTAGAATTACCCTCCACTTATCAGGGGCACAAATGGCATTACAGTTTATCCCAAAGGTGTCAAGTGGGGCTAAGGTCAGGGCTCTGTGCAGGAAATGTGAGCTCCATCAATCTGGATAAACCATGCCTTAATGAGACTTGCTCTGTGCACAGAGGCATTGTCATGCATATTTTTGTTTACATACTGCACAACTCACTTTAAGTTTAATTTATTAATATATGCATCTATCCATTGTCATACTCTCCACAGAGACAGATTGAGGTAGGATTGGCTGATAGACACTTCCTCAATAACAAAAAAAAAAAAAAAAAAAAAAAAAAAAAAAAAGATTCTTTGTGAGCCGAGGAAGAGATCGGATGGGGCGATTGCAGACGCAGGACGCAAGGATATTTATAATAAACAGATTATAAAAATAAATTATTATATATATATATATATATACACACACACACACACACATGTTTCTTAAAAAAACATATATACAACGATATTCTTTAAAATGGTGTGCTTCCAAGTTTATGGCAAGTTAATGACCCTCAAATAGGTGTGATGTAAACTTTTGTCAGTATATTATATCTTGTCCGAATATCATCGCTCAAACAAATAAATTATTAGTTTCGTTTTAGTGGTGTGTTCAAATAAATAAATAAATCTCAGTGCAAGACCAATATCATGTCATATGGCCCAGGCCTAGTACACACTACACTTAATGCAAAATAATTAAAGTCTTTGGAGAGGCTAAAAACGTTCAAACACCATTCCATGTCAGAGTCAATAATCCATCGAAGAGAAGCTTAGAACTGCTGGGGAGGAAATGATCATTACACATAGCATCAGCACCCCCTACAGGTTAAAAAAATAGAAACTTCTGATTTCCAGGTATTTAGTAAACAATACTGTACTTATTTGAAAATTGAAACCCAAACAGGTTTAGAAAACAACGTTTTTGGAGAGTTAATCAGGTCTGTTTTTGTCATCCATACTAATGTCATGCAGAAATATACAGAATTACTCCATACATATTTAAAATAAATGAATTTACAGAGCTTAAAGTACCTTGGGACATCAATGAAGAAATTTGTCTGGCCCCCAGATGCTGCTGCCTTCTCTGGCTGTGGACATACCACAGACCAGTTCTCTTTGTCCAAATCTAGTCTGTGATTTAGTCTTGGAGGTCGCTTAACAAGCTCCTTAGACTTGTTTAAAGGGGTGGACATGATTGGTGGGGACACAGGTTGCATTTTGTCATGTGACAACTTTGGGACAGTAACATTATATGGCTTCATATAATGCACCTCCTCGCTTTTGGTGATCTTGCTTTCCACCTGACTGAAATTCTCCAGACCACCAATGCCAATATCAGCACGGTCAATTGGGCTCAGACACATGATGTCTTCCACGTCATAAACAAACGCAAAACCATTTGCACTGTCTTCACTTTGCACCGGGCTGCTCGAGTGAACATTAATTTTATCACTACCATCAACCCAGCCCAGGTCTAATGATTTCTGATCAGTTAGAGATTTTTCTACCCTTTTAATCTCATCATATACTACAGAGGACGAGTGTAAGGACACAGGGTTCACGTCTTGAAAAGTATCAAAGGAATCTAAAACACATCCTGAATCTGAGGAAACTAGGCAGGGTTTTTTCGCCGCAGTCTCGTCCGTCTCATCAAGGCATGAAACATCCAATCGCCTCTTTTGTCCAACAGACGTCCTGATGTTACTTAACTCAACTTTCCAGTTCCAGGAGGGACAGTCAGGACTCCAAGATGGACTACTGGAATTGGTGGCTTTACAAAAGACCTTGTGAGTATATATGGACAGGGGCTTCAAGTGTGGGACACTTCTTGGCTTCTTTGAGGCACGTTTAGAGGAAGCAGCCTTGATTGGTTGATTTCTGTTCGCCATTATGAAACAGACAAATATATTGAGATACTTGTATGTAGGAGTGGTGAACCCTGGAAAGAAAAAAATAAAAGCTGATTGTTATAGTTCAAGTACTGAAAATGGTACACAAAGTATTTGACCAAACTTGCAATGGCATTGTACACAAATACCTTCCCTGGAGATAAGGGGCCTGACTTCAATAATTATCAGGTTTAAGCTTTACAAAAACTTTTGGCCATATAGCGTACATGACATTAGCCTGCAATACCGTATTTTACCGCACATTCACAACCTAACAATTAAGGGGGCGCTGTTTCACTCAATTTAAAATACTCGGTTTTAAAACTCAAGATATTACTAGCGAAATAAAATGAGTAAATTAAGTGTTTTTTATTTATTTATTTTTATCATTAAAAATGACAGTTGACATGTCTTCCCTTTGCTCTGGTGTCGATGGATTTTAAACATTTAAAGAGATCCTTATCTGCTTATATTGTAACAATCCATGCTAGCAAGCTAGTTAAGGACACAATTAATAAAAAATAAATAAATAATTAATTAAATGTCATTATTAAATTTACCTGAAGTCTATTCCGGTTCAAGTTTAGTAAGACTGTGTGTGTGTGTGTGTGTGTGTGTGTGTGTTGTGAAACTCACCGACTTTGAACGCACACACACACCAGCAGACTAACCGCTTCTTCAACCGTTATATCGAACCATCAAGACCCGAGTTTAAATATCTGACGCGCGCGCTGCGGGCGACTCCTATTTATATGTTTTGGCGCACAGAGCGCTCTGTGATTGGCTGATTCGAATTAAGCGTGCTGTCCGTGCACAGGCATTCGCAAGGTCACGTTGTATGAATATCTGTTGCATTGTTTTGTACAACATGCAGCGCAGTGTGTAGAAGATAGAGATTTGTTTGAGATGTATGGCCACATTATTAGGCACATTTCGTACTGCATTAGCCCTACTATGATTTTGGGCATTGCAAAACCCATCTTCCCCATGTTCTCCCTGTGCTTCGTGGGTTTCCTCTGGGTACTCCGGTTTCCTCCCACAATCCAAAGACATGCAGATTAGGCTAATTGCCGTTCCCAAATTGCCTGCAGTGTGTGAATGAGTGAGTGTGTGTGTGTATGTGCTATGGATTGGCAGCCTGTCCAGGGTGTACCCCAGGATCCAGGTTCGATTCCCACCTCCGGTCTGTGTGCATGGAGTTTGCATATTCTCCTGTGTTTGCTTGGTGGAATTCCAATTCGCTCCCACACACATTCTGTAAATTGGCATTCACAAATTGTCTGTTTTGTTTGAATCAGCGAGCGTTTGTGTGTGTGTGTGTGCGCGCGCTTCATTTAACGCCACCTCGTCCAGGGTGTATCACGCCTTGTGCCCTAAGTCTCCGGGGATAGACTCCAGGCCTCCCCTGAGCAGAGACGATGAGTGATTGAGTGACAGCATGTGTGTGTGTGTGTGTACTGTATGTATGTGAGAGAGAGATTATTTCATTTATTTATTTACTCATCTTAAATACTGTATTCTGGTCAGGGTCACAGTAGACCTGGAGCATATTTCAAGTACATCAAAGTCACCAAGGTAACTGTACTCACCCCAGGACACATTTAGGAGCAATTCAGTTTCATCAATCCATCCACACACACTGTATGGCAATAAATTTGTGGACAACCTTGATATGTGTATGCATGCTTGACTAATGTTGAGCCCCTTCATTCCAAAGAAGGGAAATTGTAATATTACAGCACGCAAAGACATTTTATATAAAGAAATGCTTCCAACTTTTGGCCATATTTTTTGGCCAGTTTATATGTAGTTTTTGGGGACATTGAGGTCAAATTATTGGGCTGCATCAAGAAAACAACTAAGGAAATTTGGAATTAAATGGGAATGGGTGAAGAAGCCTTCAAAATATTACCAAAACATGGAAGGATAGCACTGGACCATGAACTTTATGGAAGAAATTGTTGTCAGAAAAATCATGAATGGTCAAATAATTCATATACGTATTGTGTTAGGGTTAACTTTGACCTGCTTTCAAGTCTCAAACACTATTTACTTTTTTATGTAGGGACAAGACTTGATGTCCTCTATTTTAACACAACAAAAGAAATTGTCACCATTTTAGTACGTTCTGAATGTCTTAAAAACTATTGAAATATGACCCACTAAGAATATTGACTGTCATATGCATCCATGCATTGTATAAAAGTTGTGGGCTGTTCTGTAAATTAAATTTTGCTCAGTTACCCACACTACATGCACACAGCTTACCCCCCTCACACACCCACCCTACCTTCCATGAGGACACCTAACTCCTTGGGATCACAACTTTTTTCGTATAATATTGATACTTTCAATCATTTTTGTGGTGTGGTGTCTGCCAAAAGCCTAAATAAACTATATGTTCAGACTTCTCTGGTCATTGCTATCTACAAATAAGTCTCATGTGTGTTATCAGATTTATTCTGCAGTAGCAGCAGTCTATTACAACCTGAGCAAAAGATTCAGTGTCTATTATTGTAGGTTATTAACCATATCTTTGATCTTGAAAATGATATTGAGGACAGAGAACAAAGTGACATTGAGGAGGGTGTGTCTGAGGATGCGGTGGAGTACGATCCTGAACAAGAAGACACATCTGATGATACGGACAGCCCAAATGACACGGATGTTCAAAGAGAAATCATCATCACATATGCTGTGTCACATGTTCAAGACATCAAGATGCTGCATCCATCATGCACAGTGCCGACTGTACAGGCCTCTGGAGGCAGTGTTATGACCTGGGGTTGCTTCAGTTGCTCATGTGGCAATAAAATGACATCAACTGACGACCTGAATGTACTGAATGACCAGGGTATCACATCTATGGGTTTTTCTTCCATGATGGCGCAGACGGCTGTATTCCAGGACATGGAAGCATGAGGAATCATTTTTAATGCATGAACTTTCCACTACATTGTGTTTTGTAATCAGTGCTAAAGGTGACTGAATAAAATCTTGTGCAACTTTTATGATACACTTATTTTATTACATTAATGTTTAGACTAATAATTTGTAGCGATTCCCAAAATTAAATATAAAACAATAATTTCAACAGGTGTTGGTTTTAGTTTCACTGCTTGGTCTCCTAGAATATAAAACATTGTGGTCATTTTACGTTATAAAATTATTGAATTATATTCCACACACTTACTGGAAGGTTATGGTCTTTAATACAAAACAGAATTATGGGATGCAGTCAAAAATCCGAGCACTGAAATGAAAAAAGCTAAATCTAAACAATGTAAAGTTTAACACTGAGAGGTGAACTGGAGTTAAAAAAAAGAAAAGAAAAAAAAAGAAGGTCTAAAACCCTACAGGGTTGAGGGATGGAACACCAAGCCAGTGAAAGATCACCAGGTGGTAGGATCATAATGTTCATTCCTTATGTAATAATCTGCTAATGAACATGACCTCACTTTAGGGCAAAACACACATGAATT
>JAQMYK010000038.1:31652408-31664686 GCA_030014345.1 Clarias buthupogon | reverse complement strand
TTTGTATTTTTTATTGTATATATTTATATATATTTTAAACTGTTCGAGTAACCACAGCATTATAACATATATGACTGAAGATGACAAACTGCACTGATTCGTAAAAACATACAGGACTGGCTGCCTATTTGTAGTAAGTCAGACTGGATATGTGTTGTTTAAGCATTCTCGTTCATCTCAGGGTCTTTCTAGTAACCTGTGAGCTTTACGGTGCTTTACTCACATGTGTAAGAGCGTGACGTGTTAATTCAGGGTGAAGACTCCAGGTTGAAATGGAGCAGGAGATAAGAAGCTTCTTTAACTCCTTCCAACTGATACAGTGATAACGCATCTTTAAAATCACGTGTTAATTCAATTTGACTTACTACTATTAGACAACAGGATGAATGAATGAATGAATGAATATTACAAATGCAAATAAACACTACATCTAAAAAAACAGGCTAAGAACTCTACGCATGAGCTACGGTGAAGACTAGGCGCAATGGTTGTGGCTATAAATGGAGCAGAATGGACAGCGGAGGACACTTCATGCCTGGGACAGACACTATACACTCAATGATGCACTTCTTTACCTGAACACGACTCAAAACTATCCAAACTGCGGCTGGAGAGAAACACATCATCAAACAAAATAAAGCGGTGAGCGCGAATAAAGTTTACAGAAGATCAAATCATATACAGATCAAAAAAATATATATATATATATTTTTTTTCCTGTAGATGGCGCCAGTCAGCTTTTCCTCAGACCTTTTAGACTCCTGTGTGGTTGCTAAGGGCTGGACCACATGCTGGCACTAAGTTCAAAGCTTCTCTACAGGTCAATCAGTGCTGAGTAAAAAGGTGAAGCTGTGTGGGTTCACTCACACCCACACTAATTTAGAACACAAAAGAAGGTCTCCACAAAATTAAATATATTTACACACCAATTAAGTATGACGTTATAAGTAAAGAATGAATCAGTGGCTGTAATATGAGAGAAATAAAACACACTGGTGTGTGCAGTTATAGGAAAATAAGCCACTCAGAGTAATAACAGTAACTCTACATCATGTCAAGCAACATCACCGAACCCTGACACTGATCGATTTCCTGGAATAGAACACCGCCCAGAGTTTAGACACATAGAATAAAGCACAGTTTGGATTTTAAGACACACTGACATTACCTGAACCACATCACTGGTAACCCGAGTGCTTGATTCACACATATTCCCGATAGATCATTACATCAGAAGAAAACAAGCATTCTTTCCCCTTAAATGTCCCCTTGTATTTGTCTTATTTGTATACGATTGGACAATTCTTAACACCCGAGTCCATGTTATTCGCAGCGGCATCTAAAAATAACCCCTTCTGGCATTACGTGCTGTGCATTAGATAACCACATGCTCGTTCAACCGCATACTGGCGTTTCCCAGTTTCCAAATAGTCATCACGGTTTCTAAAATGCAATGGCAACAGAACATGACGCATTACATATTCACCCTCAGACCTGCTGGTGACGAAAGGGAAACCGTGCCGAATGTCCGAGAGTGAACCCGCAGGCTCAAGACGAAGGTCTAAAGGTGATCCTGTCCTCATATGAACCTGCTACAGCTGCTCTCGTCCTCTTTGTGTATGAAGAACGACAGACGCAAACCTTGAACGTTTAACTTGGTTTAGTTTAACCAAACTGCTTAAACAGAAACACTCAATAAACGTTTGTGTTTGATTTTGGATGAAATATCTGCCCTGATCTGCCTTAATGTGCAGCACATTTTAAACAATGGGTGGCACGATGGCTTAATGGTAAGCACTGTCACCTTGCACCTCCAGGGTCCGGGTTCGATTCCCGTCTCAGGGGCTGTGTGTGTGGAGTCGAATGCATGTTCTCCCCACGCTTGTTGGGTTTCCTCAAACAGTCCAAAGACATGCAGATTAGATCCCAAAGTGAATGCGTATGTGGTGTGTGCATGTGGGCCCTGCAATGGGTTTTGACCCTGCCCCGAGTATACCCTACCCTGCCCTGAGCCTCCTGGTATAGGTTCCAAGCCCCCTACAACCCTGTACTCAGGATAAAAACGCGGTATAAAACATGAATGAATGAACATGAACAATAGGGGCCAAAACTTTTGCACTTGATTGTACGTTATGAATACAGTTTTTTTTTTTCCCATTTCAGCCATACCGCGCTTGTGAGTGCTAGACTTGGCTCATGCTATTTAACATAAGGCGCAATAAGCCCCACCTCCTTCATCTTTTTATTGGTCGCCGAGGTCAATCAATGCACTCTGTTCAGAGAGTGTTAACACTGATTCAATGCAACAGTTGAATGTACAAAATACAGTATGTCTGTCTTGTCTTTAAAAACAAGGCGGTGCTAAAGGAAAATATAGACAAAAAAACAGAGTAACACTAGTGCAAACACTACTTTAACAAGCTGGATGAAGTATATAATTAATTATAATTAATATTTACCATTAATAATTAATATTAAAAGAGCTGATTAATCAGTTGAATGGCCTGGTGCGCAGCTAACACATGCGATCAATGTTGAACCCAGAGACGGCAGCTGAAAACCTCATGAAAGTTCATTAAGAAGCAGAAGAGGACAGTGAAAGTACTTATACAATATCCGTTCTCAGGAGCTGAATTTGATGTGCTTTGTGCTATAATCTGACTTTGAAACAGATGAACGTTCAAGTGCGGCTGAAAGCACTCAGTGTTGACACTGTTCTTGCCAATGCTAACGCTAAAGGAACTGTAGAGTTTGACTAATATTGCGTAATGCACTTTTACGAGCTCATAAACAATCCTATTACAATTAAATATATAACCTCTTAACGGTAGATATGAAAACATCCGCTGCCGGACGCACATACGCGCGCATGGCTAAACTAGCTGAAACTTCCCAGCAGCAACTGAAATGCCTGGATATAAGCTTTAACTGGAATGGACCTGAGCTTCTCATCATACTGATTTAATTATCTTTGGGTGTGACTAATTGAATTTGTAGGATTTGTCCAGGCTGAGCAGCACTCAATAAACACAATAATATAGTGTTTAGAGCTTTAGGGCTCTGAGCTGTGAGCTTCGGTGCAAAGAGATTTAGCCTGCAGCTTCCGCATAAAATCTTAATGCTCACACTAGATTTACAGTAGAAGCTGGTCTCGAATCATTCAAATTGTTCACACCTTTCATTTTATATTTCTGATGAAGACTAGCGCATGACTTAATTAGCTTAGGTGTTGTTCAGTCTAGTTTTAGACTAGTCTAAGCACAAATTTAGTCTTCTGATTGTGAGGGCACTTGGATAACTCATCACGTTCAGCACAGTTCCGACATGAAACCACAGAAAACAAGAGATGGGTGTGGTGTCATTGCAAAAGAACCAACACCACAACCCTGCAATCTATTTTTAGAGCAGCGTGTGAAGGACAGAAAATGAATCTCTCGAAACATCTCTCGACTCTGCACAGCTAGGTTCAATTTATACTGTAGAGCCGAATATGCGGTGTGACTGTGCACAACGTGGGCAAAGAACCAGCTTCCTTTCATGTAACTTAGAAACAAAGTTGTGCAATGGGGAAGGTTAGTTAGGATTTGGTTAAGAAAAGAAAAATCATGCTCTTCGCTGTGGTAGGAATAAAACATTTCAATCAGGAGAACGTTAAACATGTAGGCATGAACCTAAACGCAATGTGCAAAGTGTTAATGAAATGCTAAACCTCTGTCTAGAAAAAAAATAAAACGATTAGAATTCAGTCTAATGAAACCAGACCGGTCTCCAAAACTCAGAGATCCTCCGCGTGACGTCACCAAAATGGAGTAAAAGCTTTGAGAATGACACAAATATTGATTTACTGCTGCTTCTAGATCTTTTTGTTAGATGTCATTATGGTTTACTGAAGTATAATTACAAGCATTTCATACAATAAGTGTCAAAGGCTTTTATTGACAAGTACATTAAGTTTATGCACAGAATCAATATTTGCAGACCAAGACCTCTGGCATGCTGTCAATCAACTTCTGGGCCACACCTTGGATGATGCCGCAACCCATTCTTGCATAATCAATGATTGTCAGAATTTGTGGGTTTTTGTTGGTCCACCCTGTTCTTGAGGATTCAACACACATTCTCAAAGAGATTAAGGTCTTTGGAGTTTCCTGGTCAAAGGTTCGATGTTTTGTTCCCTGAGCCACTTAGTTATCACTTTTCCCTCATGACAAAATGCTGGAAAAGACACTGTTCATAACCAAACTGTTCTTGGATGCTTTCGCCAGGATGTTTTTGTATCATTCTTTATTCATGCTGTGTTCTTAGGCGAAATTGAGAATGAGCTCACGCCCTTGGTTGAGACGCGACCCCACACATGAATGGCCTCAGGATGCTTTAATATTTGTGTCATTCTCAAAATATTTGCCCACGGCTCTATATACAGTACACACACACGTTTACTTTGAATACAAATCAGCTACAGTTTTGAAGTTATATATACATGGATTATTACAGTTATCTGTCTAGCACATGGCTACGGAATACAAACAAGAAGCCGGCGATGTTTTATAGCCCCACATTGCAGCTCAAATGCACTGAGGTTAAAAATGGCACCAGTCGGAGCTCCAACTTTCCAGCTCTGAGCGAGGTCGAACAGACACGTACTTATAAAGCAACTGCTAGTCTGTTTTGCCAAGTCTGAATCAGAATGAAACCTGAGAGTTTCGGTTTTGTTTACCGTTCGGCTTGGTTTAAATCCAAGAGCAAAAAAAAATAAATTGGACTGTTGGGTTTTGGGGAAAAAGTAAACAAAACTTATTCCAAGTAAAAATAATAAAAATGTATAAGTAAATAAATTACTAGATAAATATGTAAATCACGTCCTGGGTTTAACTTTAGGTTTGTGTTCACTGTTCCAGATATCCATGTACTGTAAGTCATGGAAATACTGCATCTCTACTGTACATGAACCTGCTTATAGTTAAGGCGTTGTAAATTTCATTTAAAATAAAAGAAATGTTGTTTTTTTATGTAGAAAATAATGTACATATATAGGATCATGACATATTGGACTTTGGACCATGGGGACCCTTTTTTTATAGTTTCAAGAGTTGATAAAAAAATTTTTTAAAAAGTAATGTTCTTTACAAAAATAAAACCTCACTAACCTTGAGAAGGCTTCATCCAGACCATCATCAAGCTCCTGAATGAGACATAAATAAATAAATAAATAATAAAATCAGTGAATACAAACCCGAGAATCTTACAGCATGAGAATTTAATGTTGCCGCTGCAACACTACGGGCTGCTCTTCAACGTCTTTGGTGCTTTAACCTGATCCCCTTCCACCAGATCTCACTGGACTGGGGTAATACCCCGAGCTCCTAATTTAATCATGATCACTTATTTCTGCCTGCTGGGACGAATCACATTTAATCTGCAAAAATTGTCCTGTCTAGACAGTCAAACAGCAAACTTGTATAGCAGAGAGAGGTGAGACCATCATGAGGACTGGCACAATTATTAGCTGTATATGAGCTCATCAGGAGTATTTAAGGGCATCATGATTAATCCGTGAACAGGTCTTCGTATAAATATATGCAGAGAGTGAACACAACAGGTGTGATTGCTGCACAGTCATATCGTAACCATTAAAAATTAATGTGTTAATATATGATATAGTGGTAAAAGAAGAGTGAATCATTTATTTGTATTGGTTTTGCTATGGTACGTTGCTATCCATGAGGACAATTCTCTATTCCTGATTGGTCAAAAGATGTCCGACAAGCTCAGAAAGCAGTTCCGGGCTACAAGGGACGTTCAAGTCAAACCGGGACTCGTGGATTTTAGCAGGAAGGACTTCAAGCACAGTAGGGTTTTGTGAATGTGAACATTTTTGAACGGTGCAAACGTTTTAAAGAAGGCCATACATCCGCGAATGACCATCCCGGACAAGGTGGCTCGTAGCCATCTGCAGTCATTTCCGTGAACATTCAACGAGTGGAATGCCTGATCCTTGAAAATCGGTCGATTATTTGTTAACAACTTGGCGACGAGACACATCCATCGTTTTCACATGTTTGGGCCACTAAAGGTGTTCCCGGGAGGCCAGCGTTTAGGACGTGAAGCAGGCAGTCTGATCATGGCTCCGGCATACGAAAAGAAAAAAAAAGAAAAGAAAAAAACGCTACTTTGATGGTATCCAAGCACTAGTGAAACGCTGGGAGGACTGGCATTAGTGTAGCAGGGGATTATATAGAGAAATAAAGGGATACTCATAACTGTGATCTGTTACTCTGCATGATGGGGGAAAGTCCCAGTTTGACTTGAACACCCTCGTATATGTTTGGTTAAAAACTTTACAGAGACAAATTTTCTCATCGTGGATATGGTTTTCTCTAAGGAGACGTATATAATTGTTAGCATCGGCTAATTGCTGTAAGATTGGAACGTGTTGTGATTGAAAAATAATGGATTTGTCACGGCAGCCAGTCATTCTCACTTAGACAGCACATGAAGATGAAGTGTTTCATGGGTGAAATTCAATATGACAATCTTGTACAGCATGTATTCCGTGATTGCTTTTCCAAATGTTGCATGTCAAGCTCGTTAAAACGGTTACGCTTGAACGTTTAATATGTTCCACTATATATTTACATTCACACACACAGGAACCTGATGAGTCTCTAATCTGCTCTTGCATTAACTCACTTTAGAACATCTTCTCCTTTTGAGGAAGAAAAAAATCCAATCAGCATGAACAGGCAAGCTGGATGCGCCCGACACATGACGCCTATCCGACACGCGCGCGGTAATAAAGACTCAGGCACGCTGAACATGACTCGACTGGATTCTGCTGCTGTACCAGTGAACTTTTTATGATTTATGTAGCTACGGTGAATTCCCTGCTGCTTATTGAGGACGCGCGAGGCGTGCTGGAGTGCTGCGGATCGTTAATTAACCTGACATGATGGACAAAAGTGCTGGTGATGTACTCACGCCTTCATGTTACGGGAACCGAGCGGCTCTGATTCACACGGTCGAGTCACTCTCGGACTTTTACACGTGGTAAGGAGCAGAGGATGATTACGGCACTCGAGGTTGGCCTTTACGCACTAAACGGTGTCGGTCATGATGAATTGATCCCACCTGGTGTGTAGGCACTCAAACACCGCATATTAAACACAGACGGCTCCCACTGATTAGCCCTTAAAACAACAACAAAACACTCAGTATAACCCCTCGCTTTTGTACTGTTACACGTTAAACAATAGTAAATCAGTTCCCCAGCGTCTGTGTGTGTGTGTGTGTGTGTGATTCACACAGTGAATTGTTTGTCTCTAGCAAGCAAAGACTAGTTCACCTTTATCCCAGTTTAAAGGAGGAATTACAATAGATTCTGTACAAATCACAGTACGGTGATCCTTCACCCAGCTCTTAGTGCTTTCTACTACACTATGCTTCTTTGTCTTTTGTGTGTGTGTGTGTGTGTGTGTGTGTTTGTTCGTACGTACCCAAAGCGTGTTGTTGTTCTCTGTGCTGATGCTCTGTGCTGTATGCGTATCATCACCAGGTCCTGAATGTATAACTGCACTCTCTTCTAAGTTTAACAGATTCCCCGTAGCTACTTCTACACACACACACACACACACACACACACACACAGAAACACAGACAAACAAAGAATATCATCATTCATTATAGACGTCTTCATTAAGATGTTTTATCACCAGAATCATCACCACCATCACACATAGTCACCACTATCACTCTTATCATTACCAGGATCATCATCATCACCACCATCATCATCATCACCACCATGACTGTCACCAATACCACCATAACCAAACACTCCACAAGTCAACGTTCAAGAATTTAGACATATCTACAGTATCATATCTTTAACCATGCATACACATGAGAGACACATACATGTTCAAGTCAAACTGGGACTAAGTGTTCCCTTTATTTTTTTTTATATATATAAATATAAAACATTATATATATATAATATAATGTTAAAATTATATCATTAATATTATATTAATATAATATACATAATACTATTTTCTTTTCCTGACTGAAGTCTGAAGTTCCTAAAGTTTCTAAGAAAATTGATGACATATGGAAAATGGATATATATATATATATATAGTCAAGCCTGAAATTATTCTGACTTAAAGTTACTTTTATTCAACCAGCAAGTTTTTTTTTTTTTTTTTACGGAAATGACACTTGACAGCTTCTCTCAAAAGATTATAAGACGACGTACAAGAGGCATCATTGTGGAAAACGAATATTTCTCAGCTTTTATTTACATTTGAACAAAAAGTGGCATGTCCAAAATTATTCATACCCTTTGCAAACTGTCACAGTCTATGGAAAAAATCCAAAGTTCTACACCATTCCAAATAGTCCAACTTGTCTTAAAGCATGCTACAGTAATAACCCTGATTGATTGGGAACAGCTGTTTTAACCAACTCAACAGGTGATAAACAGAAGCTCTCTGCTGTTGGTTTGTGGACAGTCATGGCTAAGACAGAGGAGCTCACTGAGGACCTGCGGCTGCACATTGTGACTGCTGACAAGTCAGGAGAGGGCTATAAGACCATATCGAAATGTTTTGCAGTTCCAGTGGCTACAGTGCAAAGTATTATTAAAAAAAATACAAGACGTTCTGCACTGTGTAAAATCTCAGAGGACGTGGTCGGAAGCCAAAGGTGACACCTATGCTGGTCAGGAGGATCGTGGATCACCACCAAGGCCATCCTGATGAATCTGGGCTCTGCTGGTGGCAACATCTCAAGGCAGACAGTCCAACGGACACCACACACCGCTGGGTTCCAAGAGGACACCACTTCTCCAGATCAGGCACATGTATACAACTCATCCACCAAGTTTGTCCTCCAGCTCGCTTAACGCCCCTTTGCTTTTTAGCTGCTAATGATTGTATTAGCCTTCAGGCATTTAGTGAATTAGTGAACAGCTGAGTAAACTTCAAACGTACTGATTACGTGTCAGAATGAACCCTCGATCGCACGGGAGCGTTTAATATAACATCCAGAAGTCAGAGCAGTAAGAAAAACAACGCTACAGGCCTGTCGAACTCAATGATTACATTTCCCCGTGTAAGTGGTTTATTTTTCACTCAGTGCCTCGCCGTGCGATTTTTAAACCCGTCTGCCTTTCTGCCCCGGATTCACCGTCTCCTCTTTCACGAGCAGACCAATTATCTATGGTTCACTGTGAAATTCAATAAGTGTGTGTGTGTGAGGGGTGGCATGTCCATGAACTTTCAGATGGGCATTTTTGTCATCGCAATCCTCATTCTCACACACACACACACACACACACACACACAGACACACACACAGACAGGGGAAGCTTGTACATTGCATTAAAAAGCAACATCTAGGTTGACACACTCACACTCACCCACTCACAATTGTGACAAAAACCTCTCAGAGGAGTATTTATATAGAGTTTAACCATGACGCATATTTCGTTACACAATCTCAGCAATGTGGGTGCGTGTGATAGTGTGTGTGTGTGTGTGTGTGTGTGTGTGCTGGCAGCCTTGTCATGCTGAATCCTCCTGCTATTCGAAATGACATCTGTTATCTGATTGGAGGGACCTTTCCTGAAATTATAACATCATCAGTGTTCTGCCACACAGCGTGAACATGCAACCATTTGTTTCAAAGCATGAAGTTCTGGACACGGCCTGAACAGGAACGCATAGATGAACAGACAGACTGAGATATAGAGAGATAGAGAAAGCACAAGTAGAGGAAAGAAACAGAACAATCGCTCACCTCCTTCTTCCACACTTTCAGAATTCTGTTCAGAGTTGCTCGGTCCGACCGCATCCACCTTCACCCGCTTCTCTTTTTCTAGCAAAGTAAAAGAGCGCTGTTAGCGTTTCCCAAAGAAACGATCAATCGAAAAGCTTCAACGTGTTTAACATCAACCGGATTATTCCAACTGAAAATCAATAATCGCGTTGATTCTAATACATAATGTATAATCTCTGTGTAAGATGTGTTGGTTTGCAGAAAATAAAAGGCCAAATTGAGTGAACACACTACAGCAACTGACAAGTAAAGCTTTGTTTGTTGTTGTTGTTTTTTACTACAATAATGATTCCCGGTGACTACGTGCTAAAAAAAAAAAAAAAGCGAAAAAGGAAAACCAACCTGTTGCTATAGAGACCGAGCCATTTCCATACAGTAAGTGCTGTGGAAAATTACCGCGCACGTATTTCACTAAAGCGCTACAGTACAATATGTGGTGGATTTTTTTGCCTGTGTTAAATCCTGCCTGAACTGAAATATCTATACAATTAAAATAATAATAATTATTATTATTATTATTATTATTATTATTATTATAAATATTATAATTATTAATAAATATATTATTATTATTATTATTATCATAATCATTATATTTAATATATATTTAATGGCAATAACAGGACCTGAGAGACAGAATGTGTGGAAGTATCACAAACACACCCCTGCAGGATTAAGAGTCTGTATTTATTAATGATGTTCATTTCTCCAGAAGACGCCTTATAGATAGGATAAGGGCGCCAATAATTTCGAAAAATACATATACACTACACAATATTTCCACACATGCTCAAAAGTCATAGACTGTCTTATTGAAAAGAAGCAAAAACAAATATAAAGCGACTAAACGTCATTTGGGTAACTGGTTTCAAAAGTATTGGCGCCCCTCAATAAAAGCCCAAGTTGTGTAGAAGGGGTGCCAAGACTTAAAAAAAAAAAATAATAATAATAATAATATTAATTTTAAAACAAAATAAATAAATAAAAAACTGGTTTCAAAAATATTGGCACCCCCTGCTACACAACCTGGGCTTTTATTTATGGGTGCTAAAATGACGTTTAGTAATTTTTGTCACTGGTTATTGGCACCCCTAAATAAATAACCAGTGACCAAAATTACTAAACGTCACCTGGGTCGATGGTGTCAAAAATATTGGCACCCCTAAATAAAAGCCCAGGTTGTGCCAATATTTTTGAAACCAGTTACCAACATTACTAAACGTCATTATAACATATTTTCGAAGAATACAAACACACTACACAATATTTCCACACGTGGTACAGTCAGCCCAGACGTCATAGACTGTCTTATTAAAAAGAAACAAAAACAAACAAACAAATAAATAAATAAAGCAACAAACGTCATTTGGGTAACTGTTTTCAAAAATATTGGCACCGATCAATAAAACCCCAAATTGTGAAGGAAGGATGGCAAGATTTTTTAAATTTTTTTAAACCACTTACCAAAATGACTAAACGTCATTGGGGTAACTAGTTTCAAAAATATTGGCACCTACACATAGTTAATATGTAAGAATGTAAGCCTCTTCCACGCCAATAGGAACGCTCCTGGAGAGAATAGCGACGCTGACCTGGGACAACGCTTCAAAAAGAGGCAGCGAGTTTGAATTCTTCCACCAGGTGCGCTTATATCTCGCTTGTAATCTCGGCTAACTGGTGTACTCCTGGAGTCGTGCCAGTCACATAGCTCGAACTGAATGATGTACATGTAAACACACTTAAACTGCCAGACTAAGTGAAGACATCAGTTAACGAGGTCATCAGATTAGCGCTTAACCGAAGGATTGAAATTTGGTTTCGTGACATTTCACGAGTCATTTTCATCGTGTGGTGTTGGGACGGCGTGATCGCCGCTCGCATCTGCGGTGTCTCTCATCTTTATTTTCAAGCGTGGAATCTTAAGCAAACAAGCCAAGGCGTGCAGTCGAAGAGGAAGTGTGTATGCGTGTTTGTGTGTAAAGTAGAAGTGATCCAAGACCCACGATCTCTTCTCTGACTATCCCTCCTGCCCCCCTCCCCCCCCCCCCCCCCCTCCGAGGCTGAGCAGCTCTGGGAGTTCGTAAAAAGTTTTACTTGGAACACTCGCGACGTTCCAAAAACAGCATGAATGGGAATATTTAAAAGGTGAGACCTCGGCACGGAGCTCAAAGCAGCTCGGTTATGATCTATTAATTATTAAACAGAAGTCGATCTGATCTTAAAACCGAATTAATGGCTTAGATTTAAAACCGGCAAAAAAGAAAGTGTGTTCTGCCGAAGGATAAGTAAACACTCTCCAGCTCCCAAACTGAGTGAGAGATCAATGTGAGGCAAGCCGATAGCGAGGCTTGACATTTTCTTTTTACACACACACACACACACACACACACACACACACACACACACACACACACACACACACAAACACACACACACACACA
>JAQMYK010000038.1:31639019-31651622 GCA_030014345.1 Clarias buthupogon | reverse complement strand
CACCCCCACACACACACACACACACACACACACACACACACACACACACACACACACACACACACAGATGTTTTCATGTACAGACTGCACTTGGAGCACATTGTTTTTCTGAAAATACTGAAAATACAGGAAATGTGGGTGGGGTCATAAGCAGTAAACATTAACGGCGCGTTCTCACACACACACACATGCGCACACACACACACACACGCACTGGAGGAGCTGGTGACAGGAAACGACTTCTGCGATATTTGTATCTGAGAGCATTTACTTTAAGGCGAAGCAATGATAATGAAGGACTCGAGCCGTCCATCACACGGCCTCTCACACTGAAGGGAACTGAGAGGAAATCCTACCTTCCTTGGCGTTCTGCCAAAACTCAAAAGCCACTTTAAAGGCCTGGGCTACTGTTAATGTCACCGCCTGAGCCTGAGAGAGAGAGAGAGAGAGAGAGAGAGAGAGAGAGAGAGAGGGAGAGAGAGAGACTGTTAAGACACTTCCATACGTTGTCGTTATATCAAAGCAGAATTGTGACCCTGTTAAACATCCTATATGCAAACAACATGGATTTGAATCAACTATCTCCATCCATTTGTCTCGGTTCGTCAGTCTCTATCCGTCCGTTCTTCGTGCGCGTACAGTGCTGTTAAAAAGAAGGAAATCTAACTCAAGAATGTTAGCAAGGACGGAAGCAAGAAGAAAAGGAAGCCACTTTTAGTTTGGTTTTTAAAGCAGCCGGTGCAGAAAGGAATCATAAATAAATAAATAAAAAATTGTGGGGAATTTTTCCCTAATTTCTCCCTAAATTTTTATTCGTGTCCAATTCCTCCCCGTCACTAGGGGGCTCCCACATTAAGCTACTATTACCACTCAGTTCGGAGGGCCGAAGACTATCACGTGTTTCCTCTGAACCACGTGACTCCAGCCGACCGCATCTTTTCGAACTGCTCGCTCACGGCGTAACACACTCGGAGGACAGCGCTATCCGCTCCTTCCGCTTGCGCGAGCTCACAGACGCCCCTGATTGGCTGTAGAGCCGTGATTAATGTGTGAGCACAATCAGCTCTCTCTAGACCTCCGGCTGCGAGAGGTTACAGCATCACCCGGGAACCGAACCAGCGATCTCCAGATGATGAGGGCGAGCACTTTACCACTGCGCCACTCAAAATATGGTTATACTGTTGAAAATTGGTAATACTAGTAATGCGGATTATCTGCATTTCCATTATCTCTTATGGGAAAATGTGTTTCGCAATATGAACTGATGCCTCCGGAAAGGATTAAATTTGTATGTCGATAACGCTGTATTATACAGTATGTAGGTGCAATTACTTTTTCACATTGGGCCAGGTAGCCCAAAGGTTATGATATGAATCGATGAAGTGTGATAAATATGCAAAAAAAAAAAGGGGGGGGGGGAGAGGTGGCGAATATACTTTTTCACGGCACTGTACATCCATCTTGATTTCAATCGTTCGTCTCTCTGCCCTCATGTGAAAGGAAATGTGTTCAGGGGTTAGAGCAAATTACCAGAGGGAAGGAAAGGCAGGGCGTGTCCGTGCTCTCATCCCTCGAGAGACGCCCAAGCACACGCATCCACGTCTGCCAAGAGGAAGGGAAAGCAACTCACCACTTTCTTTTTGGTGCAGAGGAAGGCATGGCACTCGAGAGTCTCGTTGCGTTGGCTCTGAGCGATGTAGGCAAACACTTTATCGTGCATCTTATCAGCAGTGCAGTAGGAGATCCTGCGCAGAGGGGGACAAAATACACGAGTTAGACGGAGACCAGCGAATTAAAATCGCACACACACACAAAAAAAACGCGGCAGCTTCCTCTTGTTTTGGCTCCGATTCTGTTTTATCTGCTTGTGTTTATCTGTATTTGCGTCGTCCTACTATTGGTACCAGTTTATTATTTGATCTCCGGGAACAAGGCATCTGTATTGAGTTACAAATGAGCAGAAGACGATGAGCTCACATGACAGACGCAGCTGTGTTCTGCACTCTAACGTCACAAGAGACAACACGCCTCTCTCTTCTTCATCATCTCGTCAACTGATGCACTGTTTTTGTTTTTTCTTTAGTTTTTAAGCAAAACTTAAGAATGCGGCTGTCTTACACACCCTCCACCTCCACCCTCAAGCTGACCGTTTCTTCATAACAAAAGTTTCAAATGTCTTGCGTCGGGCGAATTTGAGAACGCAGTCCGTCACCTGGGGGAACAGCTGCATGGACAATATGGATAGAAAGGGAACAGATCAGCCGTCTGACCTGTAAATGGAGACGTTCTCTATCAGCTGATTCGAGGCGCAGTCGTACAGGATGATCCCTCTCGGAGAAACCTTCAGCGTGACCTTCTGTAGCTTCTTCCCACTGGCTTTGGCCTGAGATAGATAGAGAGATAGAGAGGGGGGGGAGGGGTGTTCAACAAAGCTGCACATTCATGTTGTCCATGATCAAACTCTTGCTCTGTGATTTGGAGTGAAAGGGCCAGAGAAAAACATCCTATATGACAAACAGCTGGATTTTAGAACACAAAACTTTATAGAAATGTCGTCACCTTTTATTGACGCCCTAAAAGAATTCCAAAAACAAAAGCAATCATCCTTAATTTTTTTTTTCTTTTAAAATCCTTTCGGGAAGTTTGATTCAGTGAATACTGTATGAGGTCACAATCATTATCCTGCACAAGCCCGGTCATGGATATTTAATACTATGTAAAAATGTAAACTTTGTTCATCATCTGCCAATAATTCTGAAATCATGTTCAGAAATTCATTTATTCATCTTCTATACTGCTTATCCTGTATACAGGGTCACGGCTTTAGGGATCTCAGGGGCTTTAGGGCACAAGGCGGGGTACACCCTGGACAGGCTGCCAATCCACTGCAGGGCACGCACACGCACACTATGGGCAATTTTGGGAATGCCAGTTAACCTACTCCTGCTTGAGGAATTCAAAGCACATGGAGGAAACCCGCCAAGCACACAGACCCAAGGCTGGACTCGAACCCTCGACCCTGAAGGTACAAGGCGACAGTTCTAACCACCACATCACTGTTCCTCCTTCAGTAACTCAATCATCATATTTTCTTGGCCTAATTCTAATACTGATATGTGATTCTGATCTTAACCGTAAGCCCCACAGGCTTTGAACATGGGTCTCACCGTGGCAACGATCCTCTTGACGGCGGCGGCCGACAGCTCCTCTCCCTTCGGCTGCTCGACCAGCGTGACGCCAAGATACTTCAGCTGGAACGCCATGCCCTCCAGCAGGGTCTCGCGCGTATCCGTCCAGTTCTCCGGGAGCTCTGCAAGGGGGGGGAGGGGAAGAGGGTTTGGGGGAGATCGATTGTTAAAACTGAGAATACACTTTTGCTTCACAAGTACTAAATTATAGCATCGATGGATTTATACGGATAAAAAAAAAAAACTCAGACTTGTTAAACACTCTGTTATTGAAGATTTCCCATGTCATCAAGTATGATGTTTTTTCCCCCATTTTTAAAATTTATTTATTTATTTATTTATTTATTTATTTTCATTTCATGATTTCTTGTTCAGAGCCAAGTGAAATCCGTCCTCGCTCCTGCGTCAACAAATCGGCTGGTGAAATCTGCAGCTCTGACAATCGAAGCGCTGGAGTGCAAGACAAGCAGAACCATCTACATACGGAACAAAGCCGAGCGCCACGTGCACGCGCTTCAATCAGCACCTCTGTTCCAGCACAATCCCTTTTGATTCCATAAAGACCCCATTTAACCTCGAACGCGTTCCGCACAAAAGACAAAAAAAAAGAAAGAAGAAGAAAACGTCACGCTTTGGTGCTTCGCTCGCCGCACTCCGTCCTCCAGGACCAGCAGCTAAACGCTTCAATTTAAAGTTTGTTTCAGACGCCTCGAACACAGTTGGCACTCCGTGATGAAGAAAACATGCAGCAATAACATGCTGTACTGTAATCCAGTCATGTTTCAGGACATTTTATTTATTAAAGAGGAAATAAATCCTGGAAGGTGTCAAAGCAAGGTCAAAGACTTGACACAAATCAGCCCCTTCTCTATAATACAGTGCACTTTAGTCCACTGACTAACGCTCGAAACGCCACTACTGATACTGCCAGGGGAAGAAAAAAGAAAAAAGAAAAAAAGAAGAAAAATATATCAGTCTACGCAGCATGGGAGTTTTTGCTTCATCATGTTTAAGAGCCCGTATCCCACAGAACATTCAGGAAACGTTTGACGTTTTAACGCCTCTAAAGAAGTTTCTGCAGAGTGTCGATAGCGTGGGCAGGAGTATGCAGATGAGCATCGTCATGAGCGATCACGACGCCATTGGATAGCGACCCTCCTCGTTTAATCCGCCTTAATTAAGGCATCAATAAGCGTCTCACTGTAACGAGCGCTGTTGATTGATTAACCTTTTTCCTGATAAATGTTCCAATACTTCTGGCCCTTGAGAATCCCAGAAAACTGTAAGCGTTGATGAATTTTCCAGCTGATGGTTGACCTTTGAACTTTCTTGGTCTGTGATTGAGAATGTTTGCGTTGCATGTATTTCCATGCATTCTCTTTTAGAAACTTTCACCTTCGTTAGAGTATCGGTCCTAATCTTGATGCACACCCTCAGACCACAAGAAAACGAATCACTACACGCTGCTCTTCTTTCGAGGAAATCACAAGTGGAGCGTCCACTTTTGCTCGCACCCTTCGTACAGAATTTGCAGTAGGAGTTCAATTCCGTAATAACCAGGTTGACGCTTCATTCGGCAGATGATTACTGGGAATAGAGTTCCAGCACAGATGTGAGCAGCTCGAGGGTTCAGGCGACTCAGTCCTGGGATTTGATCTCAACCATCGCACAACAACCTACTGTATAGACTAACTCCCACTGCCTCATTAATGTTGAATTCCAACACAATGAGATGCAAATTTTGACATGTAATGAATAAAATATGTAAGAACATAAATAAGGCATACGCATTACATAAGCAGAATGTATAAGCGTTTAAATAAAATATACCTCTCGAACAGCGTCAAAATGCAGATCCTCACTTCATACTTCATTATGATCATTACTATACTCTGCAGCACCCTAAAGAAGCACAACCAGGCTAAAAGCGGTGAGAAGTTTCCGGAAAATTATTTGGAGCAGAACTCAAAGTTTAAAAGTAAGGCTACGTTCACATTACAAGCCACGGGGTTTTTTTTGGGTCAGATCGGATTTGCATGTAATGACGGTTCACATTCATAATTACAACTGTCTGAAACAGCACACACGGGCATTGACATTTTCTTAGCTTCACCCTATCTGAGTTAAAACACACCATATTTGTCATACTCATTAATTTCAAACAATGGATGCAATTTTAGCAACAAAAAAACATCAACAAAAAACATTATATTTGGGATTTTTATTCGTTCTAGGACATCAGATTTGTGTATTCAGACAGCCATATTAAAAAAATTTTAAAAACAGATCTGAGTCACATTAGGATTAAAATGAAAAAAAAAATTATAATAATTTTGAATTGAGTCTTCCGGCTGGTAATGTGAACGCAGCCTAAATCTATACCTACATAAAACCATGTGACTGATCCAACATGCTGTGGTTTTAAACCCATTCTTCTTGTTTTTTATTATTCAATTCGAAATATTTGTACCATTTTTGCTGGTCAAGACGTACATGTCTTGGGGGTGTTTGTGTGCATTTAGGAAAGCCACAGAGCAACACTCGAAAAAGTGTAAAGCTAAGATATAGGGGTGCTATTACTTTTGGTAAATTTGGAAAACTCACTCAATCACTCACTCAGACCTGGAGCCTATCCCAGGAGACTTAGGGCACGAGGCGGGTTACACCCTGGAAAGGGCGCACACACACACACACACACACACACACTACGGGGCAATCTGGGAAAGGCTAATTAGCTTAATCTGCATGTCTTTGGACTGTGGGAGGAAACCGGAGTACCTGGAGGAAACCCACCAAGCACAGGGAGAGCATGCAAACTCCCACAAGGTGGGAATCGAACCCAGACCCTGGTGGTGCAAGGAGTCAGTGCTAACCACTACGCCACCGGGCTGCCTAATTTGGAAAACTCTGAAATAAACAATCAGAGTGAACCCCTTTCGGCAGCCAAGTAACCACCAGTGATGGGTCGTTCAACGACTTTTACGTGACTCAGAAGAACGAGTAGTCTCGGAGAGTGATTCGTTTAAGTTCTACTGCGCGCGCATGTGCAAATCATTGCAAAACCTCCGAAGGTTATGTACAGGAAGCAGAATTGAGCGATTCTTTTTCAATGACTCTTCTAGTCCGAGTCGTTCGTTCTTTTGTCACGTGACTCCCATAAGCTAAAGGTGAGCTACTTTCTATTCTGTTTATTATAATATGTTCTTAGCTGCATTGTAATATTTTCATTACTGGAACTATAGTCAGAATTTGTGTATGTAGACGTATTGGGGGTCTGTTTATTGAAAATGCAACATTTTATTTTATTTCTGATCAAAAGAATGAAATTAACTAAATGACTCAAAAACAGATTCGTTTTTGATTCATTTTGATGAAGAAGATTAAAAGAACTAAGTCACTAAAATGATTCAAACTTCCCATCACTAGTAACCACCATACAACAACCTAGAAACATATTTAGCATAGCAACCACCTAGCAACACCTTTGGAACCAACTCACATAACGCAACCGCCATCTAGCACAAGTGTAGCAACCACAAAAAACATCAACTTCACTGCAACGCTTTAACACGTAAACCTTAACCTTTATCATAACTTTTTCAGATTTTAAACATTCGAAACTTTTAGCCTTTTGATCTTTGCACGTTTAAAATGCTGTAACATTTTGAAGTAAAAGACAGCGTGGATGAGTGTAGATGTAAAATGTTCCCCTGTGCCAGTTAAAAATAAATATATTTCTTGTGTGTCTTTAATTCAATTCAGTCTTTTCGAAACAGAAATAAACTCCAACCGCAGCTTGAACAGTTTTAAAAATAAAATTCCCTAGAAGGCGACTCTTGAGGCCAGTACGGTTGACAGACGGTCGGAGTGAAAGTCGATAATTATCAATCATTTTATCAGAAACTGCTACGAAATGGACATGATGCAAGAGTCAAACTCAACGTGACGAGGAAAGAGATATGCAGCAGGGTGAGAACTTGCACACACACGGTGATGAACGATTCGTTCTTTTTGAACGAGTCTTTAAAGTGACTCAGAAGAACGAGTCGTCTGGGAGAGTCATTCGTTAATTGTCTACTGGGCGCGCATGCGGAGATCATCGCAAAACCTTCGTAAGTTATATACAGGAAACAGAAATGAGTCGTTACCTTTGAGTCTTTGGTCCGAGTCGTTCGTTCCTTTGTCACGTGACTCCCATAGACGCTATGCGGTGCAATAGATTCAAAAGAACGAACAACTCAGACTAGAAGATATGAGAGGTGAGCTACTCATTCTGTTTATTATAATATGTCCTTAGCTGCATTGTAATATTTTAATTACTGGAACTATAGCCAAAATTTGTGTTTGTAGACAAGTTGGGGGTGTGTTCATTAAAAATGCAACATTTTGTTTTATTTTTGTTCAAAATAACAAAATGAACTAAATGACTCAAAAAAAGATTTGTTCTTTGAGTCACTAAAATGATTCAAACCTCCCATCACCACACACACACACACACACTGTTGTCTGCTGGTCCTATGACCATGAAATAAGTACAATGAATCCACCCATCGATAAATTCGCACTTAACAGTGAAAACGCTAAACATTTTTATTTGATTTACCGCAACAATGACAGAGCTACAAAGTCGACTTTAACCTCCGTAAAGATACCGTATTTCCCTCATTTCGTTCTTTCCCAAGTGTGAAATAAAAAGCTTCTCTTTACGAGAGCTCACGGGAAGGTCGGATTCACACCGGCTGACCCACGAAACGCTTTCACCTGCTGCACACTTTCAAAGATAAACAAGCGTTTTCTCAGAAAGCGGGTTATTTCGTGTTCCAGCGTGTGAGCTCCTGTCGTCCTTTTGACCTTTTAAAAGCAATGACGCGTGAAGAGTAGCCTGGAAGTTTCTTGGTATTTATCAGCCTCATAAAGCACATGTCTTAAGAAGACTAAAAATAACACGAGCGAATCTAAAAGCAGAAGCGAGACGTGAGCGACGCCGGGAAACAAGACATGAGATCACAGTTTAGTTTTTGATTTGTTTTTAAGTATGCACTTTGAAATGTGCAGAAGTTACATGTTTACTGTATCTTAAAAGTCGTGATCAGAGGTGAACAAATCTTCACTTGGATTATGTTTTACTTTTGATCAAAGGATGTTGACTAATCATAAATTTTTTTTAAAAAAAACGTTTATTATCAAAAGAAAATCTGGTTTGCTGAACATCGGATGATGAAACTGAATCTCTCTGCTTATCAGACTTGATTGAATAAGAACAAACAAACGTATGTCATTCATTCATTTATTCATTCATTCATTCAAGCTTTTAAGATCAAACCCCTGACCGAACGGCAAGAAAGAGAACGGAGATCAATCGCAGGATTTATCTGTTTCCTTTCCCCGAGCCTCATCCTCAGACATCAAAGTCCCTCCCTGGGGCGGCCCTGAAAGCTGGGATCAGGTGGGAAATGAAAGCGTTGCGTGCCCCCTCTCCTTCTGTGTTTCTCTGTGTGTACAAGGTGAAGTGCTATCATGTGAAACCGAGGGCGTGCTGCTGGACGTGAGGCTCTTTCGAGTCGCTGAACCGAGTCAGAGGAATCACGGCGAAATCAAGAAGGCCAAACAACTGCCTGTTGTTCTGAGCAATATTTCTTTTTTTCCTCTCATCTCAGTGGGTGTGTATCAGTCAACAGGTCAGATGAAGACTTTCGTTTGCGCGCGCACACACGCACACACACACACACACACACACACACGCACACATAAGCTTTCAAACCCGGAGAGGCCAGGTGGATGGGAGCAGGTGCTTTCTTCAAATCCCTGAAGAAACACACACACAAACAGCTGGCTGTGAGAGCAGGCAAATTAGTTTATAGAGGAAATCCTACTCAAGACAACATACACACACACACATTAGATGAACTGAATACACTAGTGACGACTTACTAACTGCATTACAGACAAATAAAATGGACACTGAGCTAAAATAATAAAGCAATGCTCATCACATGGTGTGTGTGTGTGTGTGTGTGTGTGTCAAGGGGTTATTGGCAGTGTGAGTCAATTACTACACACACAAACTAAAAACAAACACATGTAACTGATGTAAGGTTCGAGAACAATCTCTGAGTCCCTTTTGTCTAAAACTAAACAAACTACGCCTCGTCCTTCCTGTGCGTCTCTCGAGACAAACAATGTCTCCGATAGAGGACCGTCCCCTGCACGATGAAATCACTCAGCCCGAAGCGGCGCGGATCCGGGAAGCGAAATCCGACTTCTCCCAAACCACCCCCCACCCCACCCCCCCCAACACACAAGGTCAGAGGCCGCAGAAAGAGGAGGAAACCGAGAGAGCGAGTGACAGACGAGAGCGAGGCCGAGCGCAGGAATGACGGCAGACGCTGAATGGGGCATTGTGTGTGGCCATCAGCCCACCTGCATATCTCCGTCTTCCACCCGCTCTGCACACAATGCTACTTTCAGCTCGGCACAACTTGATACCACGCACACACACACACCGTCTTGTATTACTATCTGTCAGGCTTTCCCATTAAGCTGCGCGGTACCGTGGATAAGTACCTCTAATCCTGACCTTGACCTCATTTAAAATAAAAAAATTCTGCTTTACAAATATGAGAATTCTTTGGCGTATCAAATTAAATTACATGTGTTTTACACACACACACTCACACACACACACACACACACACACACACACACACACACACAGGTGCTCAGAAGAGGAAAAATAATCAACAACAGTGTGGTGTGATGCGAGAGAGTTACTGCACCTTGAAGCAAATATGAAACAAATCGTTTTATTCCTCTTATACCGGTTTATTTACGTAAATAAAAGCCTGTAATGCTTTTTATTCCACAATGCAGTTGAAATCTCATTCCCGTACATTCCTTTTTGTATTAACATGCTCGTTTAGTCTTACATAAAAACTAATACGAAACTGATTTAAAAGCCTATTAAAAAATATTTACTGTAAAAATTTTATTTATTTATTTATTTTGTTAGGATTTTTTTTTAACATTGACATTAACTGCAAATATTTTGATTCATGCTCCAGTCCAGTAGGTGGCAGTAATGCACCCATTGTACATAAAGTACAAAAGAAGAAGAGAAGCTAATCTTGCTAAACGATATGATTGTGTGAGCACTTTGTGAATAAAAGTAAAAAAGTGTCAATAAAAGCTATAATAAAAGTAAAAGTAAGTTAAAAGTAAAAATAAAATAAAAGTTTGTCATTTAAGACTATTTAACAATGTTGGTTTACCGGAATACTTTTTAATTAACTTTTGAATCAATTATTTGACTCAAAAACCCGACACACTCTCGAAAAAAAACAAAAAGTGGCGTTTACTGACTGTAAAGTGAACGCATCATCGATATGCACACATCGAGACGTCTTTGCTCACATTATCTGAATTAAAACACGTTGTGCGATCGCTCAATAATTCAAAATATATATTCATGGGGTTTTGCTCTTGAGGATAGCAAGCGGTTTATTTGTTGTATTTGTTGAAGTCCAGAAGAAGGATGAAAGCCAGACGGCTAGGTTTAGCTGTTTGAGCAGCTATTATTAGCACTGCTATGAAATCCCTGCACTGCGGGTGCCGAATGTTGACATCAATGTCCAAGTCACATGAATTCTGATCTGACTGTTCTCACTCACGTCATTCAAAAGTGACTCAGGTCTGATCAGAAAACAACCCTAAAAAAATCTGTGTCACATTAGGGTAAAAAAAAAAAAAAAAAAAAAAAAAATCTGCACTGTGTCACTGCAGGCCGACAATGTAAACATAACCAAAGACAAACAGTTACCAAGGAAAGCCCTCAGCTAAGGATCAAACTTTAATCATCATCATACACTACTTATCTTGATTAAAGTGACCATGGCTTTGTTGTCACTTTTGTAAAAAGGTACCAGACAACGGTACCTCCACCTCTCTGATGGGATTAAACACTGATTACTACAGTAATGTGGTGTTATTTAATACTGTGTCTCAAATGAAAAACGACAAATTACAATTAATTAAATGCCAGAGTGTAATATTTCAGACAGACCTGCAAGGATGCAGGTAGACCTGCGGAGTGAACATACAATGGATACGACACGTAACACCACACCGTGTATCTTCAGAGAGTATGACACGGTATGACTTGCAGTTATTTGGGTGTGTCTTTCAGACTCGACGTGACAGAGCACAAACCGGCCTCGGAACTGAACACAGCACGAGCTTTACTGAAGACCTTTGGGGACTAATCCGATTCCAGCGTCCCGCCAGAAATTCGGCACCGTTGACATTTGTGTTCAGGAAAAAACAAGATTGTGGACATGCTAGTGCTGTTATAGGATAATAATTACCATCTCAGGGGTGCAGTGTGGCCTGACGTCCTCTTACTACACCAAATGTATATAGTTATACTATAACTTACAATACAGACAGTATATAGTTATACTGTAACTTACAATATAGAAGGTATATAGTTCTACTATAAATTACTATATAAAATGTATATAGTTATATTATAAATTAATATATATACACTTTATATAGTACAGCAAGTTATACAATATACAGTAGAAGGTATATAGTTATACTATAACTTACTATATAAAGTGTATATAGTTATACTATACCTATATACATTTTATATAGTAAGTTATAGTATAACTACAAAGTGTACATAGTTTTACTATAAATTACTATATAAAATGTATAGTTATATCATAACTTTCTATATAGAATGTATATAGTTATACGATAACAAACTATAGTTAGTTATTCAATAACTTACAATATAGCATGTATACTGTTATACTATAACATACTATATAAAATGTATATATTTATACTTATAACTTGCTATCTAAAATGTATAGATTTTTACTATGATTTACTATAAGGAATTTATAATATAATAAGTTATACTATAACTTTCTATACAAAATGTTAATAGTTAAACTATAACTTGATATATAGAATGTATATAGTTATACAATAACTTGATATATAAAATATATTTAGTTATTCAATAACTTACAATATAGAGTCTATATTGTTATACTATAACTTACTATATAGAATGTATATAGTTATACTATAACATACATATTTTACAGTATGTTTATTTATACATTTTATATAATATAGTTATTCTATAACTTACTATAGAAATGTATAGTTATAGAAAATAACTTTTCATCCATCAACTAGTATATTTTTACATTGTTACAGTTAGCATGTCAGCCCTAAACGTGCTTTTGAAGAGCCCTGCGTGATAGCAGCGATGTTTTTCTGTGGCTCCTAGTTTCAACCATCAGCAACATGTTTAAAAACCACTAGGGATGCACCGATACCGGTATCGGGTATCGGCCTCGATACCACATTTTTTAAAGTACTTGTACTCGTTAAAAGT
>JAQMYK010000038.1:31613009-31626976 GCA_030014345.1 Clarias buthupogon | reverse complement strand
ACGCACATTCACACACTACGGTCAATTTGGGAACACCAATTAGCCTAACCTGCATATCTTTGGACTGTGGGAGGAAAGCGGAGTAGCAGTATATGTAGAAAAAGAAAATTTCCCATGATGGAAGCAAAACAGCAAAAAAGAAACACATACACTATATTTATATATACATTATATATAATGTGTGTGTGTGTGTTTATCTTTTTGCTGTTTGGCTTCCATCATGGGAAAAAAAAATTTCTAATCAAACATGCACAGAATTTTTATTAAATTATAACTGAACATTTACCACCATTTAAATTTAAATTATAACTGAAAAAGTTGCACATTCTAAGATTTTACTCAGTCACCATTAGCTTTTGTCACAGTGTGGTGGACAGTTCATGTGTGAAAATGTTTCCTCATGCTCCCGGAACCACTGTTTCAGAGTTTGAGTCCTGGAATATGTTCGTGCCATCAGGGAAAAAGATAAAACTCCACAGATGTGATCACCTGGTCATTCAGTACATTCAGGTCGTCAGCTGACTTCAGTTTATTGCCACATAACGTTGCTGAGTCTAGACTTGAGCAACTGAAGCAAACCCAGATCATAACACTATCTCCAGAGGCTCGTACAGTGGACGGGCACTATGTATGATGTGTGCATTGCTTCATGAGTTTGTGAGTTCTCATCACATTGTGTGTGTATGGAAATGCTCTTAGTTTTATTATTAAACATAGCTAGAAACATTTTAAGCATGGTTTTTATGTTTACCATGCAACTTCACAAAATGTTGTGATCTCCATTCATGATTTATTATTTTTTTTAAGAACACAAAGTTGATGGTTTGTGTCAATTGAGGTTCAGTTCTATTAATTTCAAATCACATTGTTTTCCGTGCTTGATGCAGCTCGATAATTTGACTCTTCTGAAATGGCGATCCTTTTTTGACAGGAAGTGTATACGCCATATGATGCGATTGTAACAGGAGTTGCCTCTGCCCTTTACAATGATAATAAAATAGGACAATGTGTCTAAGCATTTGGTTAATTACAGCGTAATAAACATTGCTATATGATTTAGTTGCTTTAAACAAACCTAGTCATTTTCTGACAAAATGTCATGGCCGTCACATCGCCCTCAAAACAAGAGGAGCTTCCCTTTCCGTGAAATATTTAAGACCCCTAAAATAAACGATCCTGAGATCTCCAGACAGCTAAAATCTCATGCACCAGAGCTATTTATATTCACATCATGACTTCAGATCAAATGGTGCTTTAAATATATTCATCCCTCGAGACGTACAGAAGTCTTCCGTCCACTCGACCTTAACCGGAATTTGAAAAGGAAAAAAAAAAAAGAAAAGAAAAAAACAGACCTGCATGAGTGACTTCCAGGAACCCCCGCCAAAAATAAATAAATAAATAAATAAATAAAAACACAGGACAATAATGCCAGGAGAAAGAGACTTGTGTGTGTCAATCAGATGTCCAGTAGGACAATCCCACACGAGCCACACTTGGAAATTATCTTTAATCTTTCTGCAATGAAGAACAGAGGAATCCGTCTCCCCGTTGTTCAGCTCAGGCCATTAGGTGCTGCAGAGGGAATCCGGTCCTTCAGCATTCCTTCCTGAGTGCTTGTGACTCGTCTCCAACACACGCCAAGATCTCTTTTGAGATTTAAAGCAGAGACTTGAATTTTAAAAAAGTTGTCAAAAAACAACACTTCATATGCATTGAAGCAAAGCTTCACCCTGCAACACACGGAGAATGTTTATCTATATAAATAAAAGAAAGGTTTTGTTTGTACACCGGTCAGAACTCACTCTTTCAGTGATGTGTTTACATTTTATACATTGGAGGACCAGAAACCAGTCTCAGAACATTTCCTGTCTGGATATCCAGACAGAATTTGTCAGAGCATCATGCAAAACTGTCTGGACAGAATTTAATGAAACGTTGCCAGTCCTTTGGTATTTGCCCCAAGTTTAACCTGCGCCATAAACAAAACACAAAATGTTGAGTAAAGGGGAAGTTATGAGCAGTTTTGTGTCAGATTAAAAAATCGCAAGTTTTGACAGTGTAGTTGATCTACTTTTTCAATTTCTCATCCGTGATTTACTCTCCAATTACTGAACAGGGAGGATATTTGGCATAAACAAGGTGCAAGATAATTTTATAAAATGTTATTTCTTTGTATTAAGTTAGACAGAAAATCAGGCAGACATGTATGTGAGCTGAAATAATAATAATAATAATAATCACTGATTTTAACACTGTTGTGCTGGAGACTCGCTCCAGTTAGTGAGATAAGGAACTGACAAACCCGGACAGAATAAAGGACTAAAGCGTTGCTGCATCATTCTTACACCTCACAAGCACCACTATGATGAGCAGGTAGCTGAAGCATTATGGGTAATTTAGTGCACCGTTAAAGTGACACGTTAACAAACGACACTTCAACTAAAAATATTAAACTAAATTTCAGATAAATATGCAAGTCTTTTAAAAGTGTTGACAGATTTTAGGTTTCTGCAACAGCTTTGGCTTTGCAGAAATAGGTTCAATGTGAACTCATCGGACAGCAAACAGAGTCAAAACTCTAAATGTTTCATTATTTCCTCTCTGCGTTTAAACACTCACTATGAAAGTCAAGTTTCGGCCCCAGGAGTTAAATAGTGTGCTGTAACAGCTGCATTGCAGTTTAGTGTGAAAGAGAGAGAGCGAGAGAGAACGTGTGAAGTACATTATAGATAAAGGAAGTGGAGAAACACTCAAATTATAAAACGTGCTTCTGGATACATTTCCCCAGACATGCAATTAAGAGTAGCTTAGTGCAGAAATGTCATTTATAAAATGATCTGCCAGGTGCACGTACACGCACCAAAATGAATAAGCTTGTGTTTTTGAAAAAAAAAAAAAAAAAAAAAAAAGATGCACAAAGAAACCTCTTTCAAAACACTATTACTAACATCATCATCACCAATCAGACTGGTTCTAGTGTTTCCTCAAAATTCAGCGACTTTGTGCAAGATTCCTTCTTGAACCATGTGTATAAGAAACACTCTCTGCTCTGTTTGGAGGTTTTAAACTCACACAGACCCTTATGAGTTCCCTCGAGAGCCAAACCCAGAGAACCTTTTAGTCTACAAATTGAGTTGCTTTACCTTTCAGTCCTTAAACACAAAGCATTATTCTTAAAACTATCATGGGCAGCGTAAAAAAAAAAAAATCGTAATGCTTCATCTGAGTATGTAGTTTGTGAGAAAATCACCACAAATTATTGCTTATTTATTTATTTTTTGGTATTACTATGTGTTCTGATTAAATAATGTTTATTCTTAAAAGTCATAGTTTAACCTGGAACTTTTCTAAAACACCAATCTCCTTTCATAAAAGTTTTTTATTTTTTAAGTGTTTTTCTGTGTGTGTTTATTACTTGTGACTTAAATTTGCTTCCAGATTGATTGTCCCCAAAATTGTGAGTGAGTGAGTGCTCGCTCATATGATGGTCACTGCACTATTTAACGATGCTCTTAACTCAAATAGTTGAGATTTGAGAATTAAAAAAAAAAAAAAAAAAAAACGAAATGCTAGTTTTCTCGCTCTCACTTAACTGAGTCAAAGTCAGCAGGACTGATACTGTACTTCTTTCTGTCTCCTGCCATCTAGTGGTCAGTATGTGGTATTGTAACCCATGCAGCCAAATCCTTGAGTGTTAAAAAAAAAGAAAAAAAGATACCAAATCAAATCTTATATCCTTACCATTCATTAAATCAGCAGACGACACAAAGACTTCTGAGTTGCCAGGAAAAAAAAAACAACCTTTTATTCCTTGAAAACCTCACAGAGTGAGAATGCAGCCACAGTAAGGTCTGAAGAAAGAAAGAAAGAGGAGAGGTGACATCGGGCAAAGAACGCAAACAAGTGCTTTCTTCTTTTCACTGGAGAATTTAATTTCCTTTTTTTTTTTCGTCTGCAGACTGGTTAACTTCACCGAGGCGGATGTTAACGTTCTGAGGACGCTGAACGGACAAATTGTCCATAATTTAAACACACACACACACACACACTCCAAAAAAAAAAAAAAAAAGGATCGACAACCAACCATCGCTGATCACTAGAACACCACACAGGACTCACCAGGGCTATTCCAATCGTAGAACTGAAAGAGCAATACCAACAATGAGCGTTTCATCATTTAAAGGAGGAGGGGGGGAAAAAAAAAAAAAAAAAACTCAAATAATCCCAAGCCTATCTTTCTTCCTCAAGACGCCTCTATAACACGTTAAACCGCATTTAAACATTCAGTAACGATGCTGATGTTGGAGGTCTGAGATAAAACCCTCAGTAAGTGCATTCTACGTAACAACTGGCGCCCTTGACAAGCGGACTGGGCCGGTCGAAGGGTCTTGAGAAAGATGACAGACTTGTGTTCCTCAACACTCGCATCCTTAGCAGGGTGTGAACTCTGCAATACTGAAAACCAAATACTTTCCTATGCACAATAGCGCCATCGTGTGGCAACACCAAACAGCTCCCTGCTACCAAGACACTGAACAAGAAGAATACACTCGACGGTCGTGCTGGCTGTAGAACAAAAAGCACAGTCCTAGCTACTTGGCACCGGACAAAATATATTTTTTTTGTATTTGTCAGAAAACTGAACTGCCTGGCCAGGCGGAGTCTTCTGGAATAATCTGGGACATGCTCGGGCTCGCCGCGTACGCTGAAAATTTTTCTCCCTTTAGAAGCTAGTCGTCAAGCGTAAAAATAAAAAAAAATTTAATCAAGAGTGCAAATAAACGAGCGTAAACAAGTTTTTCCAGGACGAATCCAAATTCACGTTGGGAGAGACGGTGTTGTCGAGACGATGGATCCGGATCTGATTGAGAAACGGTTGAACAAAACGGGGCTCGTACTACAGCAGGGGACAAAATTCTTTCAGATTTACAGATTTGTTGAAACTGTGGTTAACTTTATCATCATTGATTTTTTTTCCCCCACATGCCCTAATTTTACCTCATGATTTTATCCTTATTAGAACAACCAGTGATTTGGTCTAAATGTGAAATCTGAGTTTTTAAAAAAAATAATAATAACAATAATAATAAATCTTAAATAATAATGGTAAATCTTAGATTTTGTCCCCTCCTTACACACAAAAAAAAAAGAAAAAAATTTAAGGCCAATGATAATGTACAGAAAAAAAGTGTGAGCGGTTTCTTTTTTACGTTTGGACAGAGAGAGAAAAAAAAATATGCACGCCAACGTCTGTGAGGTTTCTAGACATTTACAGGAAAAGAAAAAAAAAATTCCAACAACAGCAGATTCCTACTCGGCGGGTGATGTCCCTTAAAAGTTTTTTTTTTTTTTGGTTGGGTTTTTTTTTTTTTTACTACAACAAATACAGTCACACAATACGACATCCTTCTGACCAGGCGAGAAATAGCAGTAGAAGAAGAAAACAACCAAAAAAAAATTTATAAATCCCCAATATTCTGAAGTAGGAGGAGGAGGAGGTGGCCAGGTCTGGACCTGTGGAGAGAAAGAAAATGAGAGAGAGAGAGAGAGAGAGAGAGAGAGAGAGAGATAGATGGCATGGATGGATGGTACAGTGAGCTGGCGCAGGCATTCATTTCTTCATGGGCTGGTAGACGGATGCGTTGGGGTCCAGGCCAGACGGACTGGTGTCCATGAACTTGGAGGAGTAGTGAGGGGTGACTGGGTTCATGTTGCTGGTATCTGTTGAGTATGCGATGCTGGGCATGACCGCCATGACCTCAGCAATCTTCTGTTTCAGGTCTTTTATCTCCTGATCTTTCTGCAGTATCTGACCTGGAAGAGGGAGACAAAAGCAAGGAGTTTAGAAAGTTAGGGTTCTGGATCAGGATGCCGTCCAAATTCTCATAAAAACATCTTTATCCTCAAGAACACGATACTGATAGAGAGTACTCGTTCAAGATCTAATACAGGCTTATTTTAAAAAAATAATAATAATAAAAAATAAATAAATAAATAAATAAAAACATGAACCGTTAATCTTATCTCTATTTCTTTCATCAATTCACAATGGATTGCAACTTTGAGGGCGAGTCAAAAATTATCTGCACTCTGGCTGTAAAACCTTGATGGATACATAATTTTTCGACATAATCTTCTTGCTCTTCAATTCACGTTTGTCAACAAGCTTTCGTATTCTTTCGTTAAAAAATGTTTTAGGCTGAGCTGCAAGCCACGAATGCACTGCTGTCTTCACGTCTTCATCAGAAGTGAATCCTCGTTCTCGTAGTTCTGCTTTCAGGCGACCGAACAGGTCAAAGTGTGACGAAGTGAGATCAGGACTATAGAGAGAATGCTTCAACACCTCAAAACCATGTTTTTGCAGAGTGTCGACAGTGTGTGCAGAAGTGTATGGATGTGCATCATCATGCGAGATCATCAAACCTTCGGATCTCAGTCGTTGGTTTTAAATCTGAGGTTTAGGCTTCAGGTCTTTAATAAGCGTCTCACAGTAACGAGCAATGTTGATTGTTGAACCTTTTTCCTGATGATGTTCCAACACTGGCCCTTGAGAATCCCAGAAAACTGTAAACATTGATTAAATTTTCCAGCTGATGGTCGACATTTGGACTTTTTCCTCAGTCGGTGATTGAGGACGTTTCCATTCCGTACTCTTCCATTTTCTCTCAGACTCGTAGTGATGAATCCGTGTCTCGTCACCAGTAATGATTCTCTCATCTCATAAGAAACTTTCATCTTCCTTAAGAGTGTTGGCCCAAATTTTGTTTGCAGATATCCAGACACTCCTGTTTATGTTTGAGTACCCATCTCACACAAATCATCAATTGCAATTCACAAGTGGGAGCGTCCATTTTTGAGTTACAAATGAACTGATGTAACATGTTCACACCTGGACAGTAGTGACTGGGGAGACGGTAGCCTTGACCAGAAAGCGCTGATAGGGTGAACAGCAAACAAGTTTTAATATACTGTAAGTGCGGATAATTTTTGACTCACCCTCCTACACTGCTTATTCATTCCCTATAGATCACAGACTTCTAGCAGTCGCTCAGCAGCCAGGCAAATTAAAGGTTATAAATTAAACAAAAAAATTTTTTTTTTAAAAACAACAACAACAACACTACAGGTCATCCAGCATCACACCAATCGGATACCAGCATCAAAGAAGAAACAGAAAATCTAAATGTCATCTCTTTTTTTTTCTTTTTTTTTTTTTTTTAAACACCCGAGTGCAGACCTTGTGCGATCTCCAACTGTCGCTTGGCGTCTCCAAGGGCAGAGAACAAGTCCAGTTTGATCCTGGTCTCTGCACTCAAGCTGTTCTCCAAGTGCTGGGTTTTATCCTGCATGGCTGACAGTGCTGACATCAACACCTCTGTGTCCTTCTCATTCTCTTTATATTTATGCAGGTCCTAAAGAGGATAAGAGGATGGGGAAAATTAGAGACTAGCATTATGTTTAATCGCATTTAAAAATAAATAAACAAACAAAGACGAGATCTCTCATTTTTGGTACAGCCGACCCCCGTGAAGTTGCGGTTCAGAATTTGCGACCAATCGTTCTCAGCTCTAATAACTTTTCTTGGAAAACCTCGCAATTTCGCGGAAACTGTAAATATCATCAGCACGTTTTCATGGCTTTTTTAGGGTCAATATATAACATTTTTCATGCATTTAAACTCAAGCAAAATATAATTTAATAATTTTGCAACAAATATTTTTTTATAAGATCAGCAAAATTTCCATATAAAATATAATACTGTATGAATGTTTAGTACCATAGAGGAAACAAAAAAACAACTGTAGAGGAAAACACGGCTACCAAAGTAAACGACAGACGGCGTAGACCAAAGTAAAACACGCTGGCATGAATTACAGTACATACAGGGGTACTGTAGAGAGTACACCGCAGTACAGCACTGTACTTATACAGGCTTAAATTTACATTCTCTCTTTTTTGGGGGGGGGAGTAATACATTAAGCGAAGTTATAAAAACGGGCCTTTTTTTAAAGCACATCCAAAACGTTTTTTCACAATTTCACTGCATTGTGTGTGTGTGTGTGTGTGTGTATATCTTGTGAATGAAACTCACCTGGACTTTGAGCTCAAGATTACGGATCAGGTCCTCTTTGTCTTTAATGTCCATAGTGAGTTTCTTACACTCCGCCTCCAGCTCGGAGATCCTCCTCCTTAAAGACTCAGTGCACTCACCTCTGAAAGGAAAGAGGGGGAAAAAAAAAAAAAGATGTATTTTTGAGAGAGAGGGACACTGAGGCAGCTTATCAGCGGCACAGAAATCAGCAGGAGGGAAAATTAATGGACTGTAATGGGTTGGATGTATTAAAGAAGTCAGGCATGAAATGAAGTCTGGCCACGCCCTCAGGATGAACAAGCTTTGTTTAACCATTTGTTTAAGCAAATGTAAATTTTTAGGAATTCCCGGTTTAATTCACTGCTTTGCTTGTGAAAAACTTGGCACCCTGAGCACACGAGACGTTCAGTTTGAAATGCGTTTGATTCCTGGGAAATGATTTGTGAAGACGAAATGAACAGAAGAACTGGTACGTGCCTGGATGCAGCTGCGAGGGCGACTCTGGCCGCCGTGGCTTCCTCCAGCTTCTTACGTTTCTTCTCCTCCGCCAGCTGCCTCTCTGCAGCTGCTCGTGCCTCCTGCTCTACCTTCAGACGCTTCTCCAGCTGCCCCAGCGTCTGCTTATCCTTTTGTTTTGCCTGAACTGCATTATGGAGTCTAAAACACAAACACACACACGGCCATGTTATTTGAAAATTTCTTCAAGAGCGATAAAGTATGTAGATTAACCAGTCAAAAGCTCTTTCCAGATTTTTATTTCTTTTCTACATTGTAAAACGATGCTCACGACATCCAAGATATGCAACGGAACAGTTGATATCCAGACATGTCTTCAACTTATGCTCAGTAAAACCTTCATAACGGCTCTAATCTGAGCTGCTTTGTGATTTCTCAGGCTGGTAACTCAGCAGAGGTACGTTTTTAGTCTTCATGAGAGCCATGAGTTTCATCATGGTTCAAACCCAAAATGCACAGACGAGGTTGTAAGGCTGTTAATCTCACTTGTTCTGCAGCAGCTCGTTGTCCTGGCGGAGTTGGCTGAGTTCAGAGCGGACGCTACGTTCTGACGTGCCCAGGGAGCCCAGCTGGCTGCGCAGCTCCTGCTCTGTCTGCCTGCTTGCCTGCAGCTCAGCTTTCAGCTTCTTTACGTCCTGCTCCAGCCTGGGATTTAATAAAATTAAATTTAAAAATTATAAAAAGACACCAGCTCTTAAAACTAGACAGCTCTTTAATACAATCTTATTAAGACTAGGTAACAGTGCACAAGGACTGAAAGCCTTGATTAATAAAAACTATCAAAGGGTGAGCTTAACTAAAGTTGGCGCCAGGTACGACCCGTGGTAGCTACGGTATGGTGTCATGTCCTGTCCCGTCATGTCCGACCTCGCCTCGTCACGTGATGCCTTAAAACCCAATTTAGAAATCTTCTTCATGTCGAAAGCATGCTTTCACATACTGTATGCGTATGATTTATATAAACCGCACTGTGCTTACTCACTTGGTGCTGTTTGTTTGCGATGCTGTTTTTGTTTACTACCCACTTCAAGTGGACCCTACTGAATGTGACTAAACTAAGAGGCGAAAAGAAAAAATCTTAAGACCCAACAAATATTTTTCAGAATTACTTATTTTTATGGTGTGTAAAAATGGAAGGAGAAATTGACTAAAAGGTAAAAACATTGTGTTAAAACATATAAATCATCTGATCACAGTGGGTCTTATATATAACGTTTTTCAGTGTGCCAACATTTATTTAACAAAAATTAAGCTAATGAAGCTGTTGTTTCCACAGAATTTAAGAGGGTAAAAATCGCAGCCAGGTGCAAGTTAGTACTTGATAAATAAGATCATTATGTACAGACCTCTATAAAAGCAAAAGTTTTGGCAGTTTCCTCTGGAGCATTCAGGTGTGTTAACACAAGATCAAGAGGAAAATGACATAAGCGACGGTCTTAGAGAGAAGCGATTGCTACTGCACGTCTTTCTGGACAGGATTATAAAACCATTTCCAAACTATTTGGAGTTCAATGATCTACAGTGAGAAAGATTATTCACAAGTACAAAAGCATTTAAGACAATCTTCCCAAAAGCGGACGCCCCAACACAAAGTTATTATAATAAAGACCTTTAGACTCATTACAGACAAAACTAAAGCTGATAATAAACTTTAATGGATCAGAAGTGAAATATAATAAACCCAGACCTCATTACACAGGTGAGTGCTTGTGCTTGCTTTACCTGACCAGCGCCTCGGGTTTCCCGAGCTGGTTATTGGGGATGCAGTTATCTGTGGGGTCTCGGTGGCCCCCTTTCCCACCGCACTTTTGTTTCTTCTCGCCCTTCCCCGCTGAATTAGAAGAAGATGTAGAAGAAGAAGGTGGTCCTGTCGAGGAGGAGGGCACGCTGCCGTTGGCTGTCCCGTGGCCGCGAGGCGACGAGTTTCCGCCCGCCCCGCTGCCTGCGCTGGCGTTTTTGTGATTCTTTGAGGCGGTGGAATTTGAGGAAGAGGACGAGCACGACGAGGAAGAGTTGTCCTCCTTCAGAAGCAGGTTCTCAGTGCTGCCCAGCAGCTCGGAGCTGCTCAGTCTCTTGCTGTTCACATTATTCTCCATGTACTCCATCTCCTGTGCTTTATTAAAGTCCACTACAGGCAGGATGCTGCTGTGATGGTTCTGGTTCTGTTGTTTCTTAGACTCGCCCTTGCCTCGCTCTTTCTCGCGGTACTCCAGCTCGGGTAAAGTATTCGTCGCCGGCTTCTTGCCACCGGCAGAGCCGTTCTGAGTCGCGGGAGGCGAGTCGGCGTCATGTGTGCTTTTAGATGCTGCTGCCGGGAGAGCAGAGTTTAGATCTAAATCAGCATGACAGACAAGGAGATCAGAAAACAATAAACAAACAAAAAAAAAAAAAGAGAGAATTCCTGACGCTAAGTTGGCAAACTGTAAAAACACACTTATTATGGTTTGTCTTTACTCTGATGTCAAGTTCCCTTTATTATAACATTCCTTCCTCATATCGTCTTAGGGATTTTTGATTTTGTTTTTACTTTTCGCCCCCTTTTCAGTCACCTCAGCCTTCTTTGGTGCTTTGTGACAATTTCTACTGTTAAAAGCACTAAAGGGGGGGGGGGGGGGGGGCCGGACATTCCAAGGGAAGTTAAAAAAAATTTAATCTAACCTGTATACCCATACAGACAATAATTTCCTCTCCCCGTTGCCAATATGATCACCGATTTGACTCGATTTGTGGAATGATTTCCATTTCCTTGTTTTATACAAGAAACAAATAGATTTTTTTAAAGTACAGGCTGATAAATAAATATAAAGCTCTGTGATGCTTTATGTTAGTTTAAGGATCAGTTCAATCCGAGTGCACGATTCCACTCCTTTAAGATTCAGGGGTCCAACACCATCTCGCTGCACACACTCGCATCAAACTCAAACTCCTCCTCATCATCATCATCGGGTTTAGGCCTCCTTTGGGGAACTTCATCAAAAATGTGATTGTTACAGTTCGCTGCAAACCTTTTATAATACTAAACCCAATCACAGTGAAAGACTCGCTCCGTTCCTCCGCTCCTTACCCTCCTCTGCCTCTCTCTCTTGTTTCTGCAACATCTGCTGTTCGGGTGGCAGGGCCTGCTGGAGGAGCTGCATGTAGAACTCGTTCTCTTTCTGCACCTCCTTCTGCTTGCGCAGGCGCATCTTGTAGCTCACGTAGCTCTTAAAGCCGAAGCCCAGCGTCACCACCGGATATCCGATACTACAGAGAGACGTAGAGACGGATTAAAAAAAATAATTAAAAAAAAACCTCAGAGATCCATCATGAACTTAAAGGTAAATGAGAAAACTATATACAAGAACAAATACTCAAACACAAAGTAGTTCAATTAAAATTATCCACCAGCATCACTGGTCTAACGTAAAACTAGCAAAGATCAGGGAGGACTTTGATCCCCACTTGTGACTGATGTAAGCAGGAATCAGCTACGCTACTGCATAAGTTCTGGATCTGCCCAAAGTTATACCATTTTAGTTTGAGTTTTGTTTTTGATATTTTGTCAAAAATATGCCAAACACCATGAGAATCATCCACATTCATTGCACTTTTTGGTGTTGACTAAAGTTGTGCTCAACTGAATGACGCCCAGGGCAACATGATCGCCTTTAGCTCCCCTCTCGGTAGAAGAATGATCCTGTTTTAATAGAAAGAGAGGGAGCCGTTGGGTGCTCACTGGATTAAAGAGGTCTATATTTTATTCATTTAGAAAAGATTCGCTATTACATAAAGAGATCCACTCAGATATAGATTCAGAGAAATCTATATGGATCTGTAATAAAAGACTTTTTTTTTTATTTCTCAAAACCCCCCCATTTCTGTTTATTTAATTTATTTATTTATTTATTAATAATACATTTTCTCTTAGTTATATTTCTGCTGACTGGCTGTTTTTTCCCCCTTGTGGTGTGGGGGGAGGGGACTGTGTAGGAAAAAAAATAGTGTACCATGTATGCATGTGTGTATGTGTGTAATTTGTTTATATTTCCAATTTTAAAAAAAGACTAAAAATAGAGATGTATCAATCATGAACCACTCATGAAAAAAGACGAGTGCATGGTTAAAATTAAACCTGACTAAAGTGAAAACGTATTAGACCCCTAAACAATTAATCTCTGAAAAAGGGGGAAAAAATCTAATTTGTTCACACATAAGTAACAATCTGAATGCATTTTTAATAAAAATTCTAATAATACTACTACTACTAATAATAATAATAATTCCTGGACTAATAAATGACAAACTAATGTTTAATTTACTGCCAACAGAACTCCTGAGTGACATGTGAACTCTCTCCTGTGCTCAGGTTGAGCAACAGAATAACTCATGACACCCAATTATAGCCAACACAGTCTGAACACATTCTGTTACGATGAGTCACTTTCCGAATTACACCAAGTATAATGTAACTCGGAGGATTCTTATAAAGGATGTATTAAAACGGACTTAAAACAACCAGGATTTCTTTTAAGCTTAAAAAAAAAAAAAAAAAAAAAAACAATACTGAAACAATCCTGTATTACATTTCTCGCAGTTTCAGTTCTTTAAGGAGTCGGAGTAATCTGAGGTACTTTTTTGGACTTTCCACAGTCATCAGGTTTGTTTGGAGAATCAAATCAAGACTTATCTAACCAATGGCTGCAGTATTTTGCGTTGAATACGATGTGTGTAAAAAAGGATGTTTTTCATCTGACATACATTCTGCCCACACCCAACCTTTAGCAGTTTAAGGAGGTGTGTGTGAGTGACTCAAGAGCACTAACTTCTTGCAGTTCATGCAGTAAAAATTACCAGAAAAAGAAAAAACAAACAAAAAAATAAAACTGTACACTGTAAACGAAATAGTCATAATATCTAAAAGCATCGCCTGGAAGAATTCAGCATCACGGCCTTAGAGAGGATTTTTGGAATCTGTTGAAATGAAGTATAGCTTTCTGCTGCAAAAATCAACAATAAATTAAAAATAATAATAATTTAGTCAGTGGGGGGTGGAGTCAATTCTAATCTTTCTTATTAACCAGTGTTTCAGGCTGGATAGCTGTGTTTAGGTTTACTAAAGTAAAAAAATAAATAAATAAAAAAATCCAGCTCCACCCTTTGTGGACTTCCAGTCTCAACTCCACCTGTTTTTGTTTCTCATTTTTCAGTCCAGTCCCTGAACCTGACCAGCGTCAGAGGAATGTTTGTTTTTGTTTGTTAAGCAACCAGAGTGACCTATGAATCATTCAAACATAACAAAACGTATAACTTAAAGCATGAACCAGTGGTGAGATACAGGTGCAGATAATCACATCACGCACACACATTATATATACAG
>JAQMYK010000038.1:31601709-31612357 GCA_030014345.1 Clarias buthupogon | reverse complement strand
TGTATGGAAGGGGGGCAAAACTTTTGCACAGCACTGTAGGTGTGATTCGCCTTCCTATCTGCTCCGCATACTAACAGACGCGGCTGATGTCAAGAGCGCGATGAGGTCATTGTTGAAAACCGAACCCAGGCGCGTGGCTTTGAGGGATTCGTGTCTCACACTTTCTTACCAATGTGCTGCGAAGGGACGACACAGATCCACATGGAAGTCCTTCAGGTCTTTGAATCGTATCGCTGCTTCAATATAGACGAAGAGGATCCACAGGGACACGGTGGGGAGACAGACCCCTCTTTCTGTACACAAAGACAAAACATCAGGAGAATTAATACTGCCTCATTTTCTCTTTTCCGTCTGAACCGCTAAACCACGCGCGGTGTTTGGTTACTATAGCGTCGTTCGGTTCACACAGACGCGGTTCTGCTTAGACCAGACACGCCTTAAAGCCCTGACTCAGTGCTCTGGGATTAAAGTGACTCACGCTATTAAAAACTCAGGTGTTCCTCTGACAGGCCGTGAATATGTTTGTTTATAGTGTTAACATTATGGGATATCGACTTATTTGTATGAAAGACTAAATAAACAAAAATTAATCACCAACAACCCCAGACGGTGCCGACACTGACCCTGAACCCAAACTGATATTTAATACACACTCGGAGCTTCCTTCCAGAGACGCACTGGATTTGGAAACTCGTCTCTCGGTCCATCTGACTCAGTCATTCTTCCACTGGCTGCATGTCCCTCTATGTCCCTCTCCTCGTCTCTCTAACTATTTGTTAGTCTCTCTCTCCCCTTGTGTTTGTCTTGCTGCCTGGTTGACTCTGTCTTTCTTCATACTTCTTTCCCAATCTCTTTCTATTTCTGTATGCCTCACTCATTCTGCATGTCTCTCTTTCATTCTTTCTCTACGCCCCTCTCTCCTTCTGCATGCGTCTCTTGCAATACGTTTGTCTCTCTTTCTGTATCTGCTTTTCTGTGCCTCTCTTTCTGCATGTCTCTCCCCTTATGCATGTCTCTCTTTCTTTCTCTCTCTGAATGCATGTCTTCTCACTGCATGCGTCTCTCCATCTCTCTCACTCAGTCTCTGCATGTCTTTCGCTGTATGCATGACTCTTTCTTTCTGCATGTGTCTCTCTCTCCATTTGTATGTCCCTCTCTTTGCATGTGTGTGTCTCTCTCTCTCTGGCTTTTTCTCTCTGTATCCATTTGTCTCTCTTTCAGCATCTCTCTGTAGGTCAGTCTCACTCTCTCGCCCTCTGCACAGGCGAGTCTTTCTTTCTAAATCCTCTTCTCTCTCTCTCTGCAGGCGTCTTTTTCCGTGTCCCTCTCTCTTCATACACGTCTGTCATTTTGAGAGCATCTTTCTCCATTTCTCTCTCTCTTTTTATGCATGCATGTTTCTCTGTCTGCATATCTACTGCACTTGGACATTTGCACCGTCCTTGCTGTACAGTACAAAGTTTCCTTATGACAATTGGCCCAACCCTAGACTGGGACATAACACAATTTTGACATTTATGACAATTACACATTTTGTCCTCTCTCAGTGAGGAACTACTACTGAAACCTCCACTCAGCTCTAGCCACTTTTTTTTTCCTGACTGTGATTCATCTCCTCTTTGTTTCCTGGCGCTCATTAGCCTGACAGCCCTGAGCCACGGACAGGTCCGGACGCGGCTTCCTCGTAACCAGCCTTTGCTTTCTATTCATCGCTCAGACATCCGAACCTGTGGACACGTAGCAGCAGTCAGTAGGCTTTCTGCTGAACTGTGTGAAACACGCTTGGACTGATCTGATCTCATCTGCAGTGTGTGTTCAGTTCAGATATTACTCCACTGTCTTTATTTTTAAATGTCATGGCAACAATCCACATTTGTATTTTTAGTGGCATCTACCAAATCTGATTTTAACCAAGGTTAGTAAGATTTCTCAGGTAAAAACATTTTTTTAATAATAATAATAACAACAACAACAACAACAACAACAACAACAACAACAACAACAACAACTTCACACATTAAAAAGCGCATAATGAAAGGAGAAAATGACAAGAAAAAAAGAAAAAAATTTAAAAGAACAATAAAATACAGAAAATTATACTGCAATTGAAATTTAACAAATAAATACCATTTTGAAAATATGCAAGTAATAAAGCTATAATCTATAACACGTATAATGAATGGAATAATTAATTAAATAAAGCAGAAAATGTAGCTTAGGGGAAAAAAATAAAAGATTAAAATTAAAAAAGGATAAAGAAATTATTTCTGGCAATTTAGCAGTCCGTCTCCCCCTCACCCGTCTCCCTCTGCCCTCTCCACCTCACTGTCCACCTCTCTCCTAATCTCTCTCTCTCTGTCTCTTTCCTTCTGTCACTCATTTCCCATCCTTTTAACCCCCCAACCAGCACCCATGTGGCTTTTCATCAAGTCCTCATTGTCACTGTAAAAGCATGTTTTTCCATGAGGAAGTTATATTTCTCCACATGCGAGGAGTTATAAATGACAGATGGCAAAGCTTTTCATACACAACTGACTACAATTACACTTTTCCACAATGTGGGGAATGAATTAGACGTGAATCACTTGTACTACACCATTTATTCCCACAGTCTGTTTTTAATGATCTTTTATTTGAGCGTTATTGTTTGTAAAGCCTTTTCTACCGCCCAGATGAGCTTTTCCCAAGTTCCCTAAAATAACATGGATTATTGTGTTTGTGTGTGTGAAATGATGAGAGCTTCTAGTTTTTTTTTTCCAACTGCCTGGAGAAAAATTTCCATAAATGACACTTTGACAACATCACTCAACATCACACTGTAAAAACAATAATAACAAAAAACACAGGTGTCCCTACTCGTGCGCTCTCTCTCTCTTTTTTTTTTTAAACAACTTTGAGCTGGTGATTTTCTCATGTGTACAACTTTCTCTTGTTTGAACTACGGCACTGTTTCAGGGTTAAAACTCAGGTGTGTTGATGTTACCTGTGTGCCAGACATACTGCACCCACACGTACGTGCTGGCAGCGAAGAACAGCCACTGCACGGGGATGAAGAGCAGGCATATGATGTCGGATGTAAACGCCACACACACGAAGAACACTGAAAAAGCCTGAAAAAGAAAACTTTTTTTAACAAATCTGTATAACTCGCTCGCTCAATGCAACGTTAAACATCACACACACTGTAGGTTTGTATATACAGATGATTTATGTAGTACAGTGTTTCAACACACAGTAATATAGCTACTTGAATGGACCACACGTTTTTTTTTTTTTTTTTTTTTTTTTTTAAAGAGGTTTGGTCTGGGAGAACAAAGCCATCGGCGTTCGCTTAACTAGTAGCGAACAGTTTCCTCTCGCACTAGCAGAATAAACAGGTACAGGAGCGGTAGCGCGAGAACGGTGGACTGAGAGGCAGTAAAAATGCATTGGAGGCCAGCTGTTGTTAAAACAATAAGAAAAGTGTGTACTGACGGTCGCACAGGCTCTGCAGAGGGACGCGGTTTCGCAGTGTGAACCGAACAGAAATAAAAAAAACAGGAAGATTAACCCTCAAAACTCAAGCAGCATAAATCAGTGCGACTAAAACCAATTCATTTTATTTATTTATTTTATTTAATTTTTTAAAAATGATAAGGAAGTCGTGACGTTTATCGTATGTTGAGGTTTAGGACCTCAAACTATGCATTTGGGTTTTCTGTTATGTCATGTAGGACCAAAAGGTTTGATTAATTATAAAATGTGCAAATGTACACACTAACTGAAAATAAAAAATTCATATTAACTGGGTTGCGCAGAAGAAAAGTATCTCAATCTATATTGCACAATCCTGAGCCCTACATATACTGTATATTTATAAAAAAATAAGTAATGCAAAAAAAAATTATGCTAATAATGCTTTATTTTTTTCAAAGGCTACATGCTCTGATAAATAGTGTCATGTTTGTACAAATCTTAATTTTTACATATACATACATATACACACACACTTTTTTTTTCTTCCTCTTCACATGGAGAGATGGAGGGGAGGGTCAGTAGGTTGGATCCTTGAAATGTCAACTGACAGAAATATTAAATAAACCAAAATATTATTATGTGGTTATAAAGGCCACATGTATTTGTTGCTTGTTCTCTATAGTGGACCACGTTTGTTGCAGCATGCTGCGCCGTTCCCATGGTTACCACCGCAAGTACATTTGACACCTGTGGCGAAACACTGTACTAGATAAAAATAAATAATAATAATAAATGGGAAAACAATTAAAATGTTGTAGAGGAGACACTCACCAGGCCCTGATATCGGAAGGAGTCGTAAACGCTCCGGATGAAGAGCCAGAAGGGCCAGAGGTACTCGAACCGGAACTCCAGCACAAAGTCGGCCAACAGCACCAGCGCCCAAACCACCAGGAACTTCAGATACAGGAAGGTGCTGAGAAACGAGAGGAGATGAGATGAGATGAGGAGCGAGAAAAAGAACGAGGCAACACCCCGTCATCATTACAGTCATTGTGTCACTTAATTACTGAAGGAGATTAAAGTGATTCATCTTTAGGGACCCGGGACTGGCCCATTCAATCTGCACCGCGGTTCGCTAGGTGTCTCAATTTTATCAGTATCACGATTTTATTCTATTTTAATTGTTAAAACCGTGAACCATGTTAAAAAAATAAATTTTTTTAAAATCAAATCATAATTCTCAAGCTTTATACGTATAAAACAAATTCCATGATTTATAAGCATTAAAACAACACAAAATAACTTCAAATCCATGTAAGAAATTTAACATAAGATTAAACAAAAAAGGCTACATTTTTAATTGCTGGTTAGGTCATCGCATTATTTCTCAAACAATTGTCACCCCTTCCACATGTGATGCTGTGCTGCCTGCCAGTTTTAAGGCTCTTAATTGGTGAATACTGAGATTACGATTGTTTAGCACGATAACTCATAACGCTAACTTTGGAAACATCATGCATTTATTCAACTTTAAATTAGGAAAGTGCCGATAAATATCAGAGATAAGAATCGCGACACGCAACTGATCAGATTTCCCATCGTCTGGATTCATCTTTGTTGCTAAAACATCGGAACTGAAGTTTTAGGTTTCTGCATACTATTAGCACAAACAGTGGTGTACAGTCGCTAGTAGCAAAAAGCTAAATTCTGATTGGTTGTGATGTCCGTGCAACACGACGGAGCTCAGCTGTGAGGCTGCTGTGGTAAACCATGAGCTAAGAGATGGTGCATGATGATAAACTATGCTACACAACACTCTTCTCAAACCCGGCTTGATTTGAATTTTCAGAAATCGACCAATACCATCATTTTTAGATTTATCTGGATTAGCGCTTTCTTGCTTTAAAATGTTTTTTTTTTTTAAATAACCTGATGATACTGGCCGTACAGGACGCTCTCTATTTAATTTTACCCAGAACACCAGTAATCAGAAAGCAAGGAAATATGGCACCTGAACCAAAGTACATCTTGATACTGATTTATGAGGTAGAGCAAGTCTCGTCCCTTGGGGAAAAAGAAAAAAAAATTTAATCGATGCACAAATTATAATAATAAAAAACATATAAGTGACAGCTTGCGCCCAGCGTAGAGATATTCACTGAACTCACCGCGAAGTGAACCAGATCAGGATCGCTCACGGCTTGTTTAATTTGGTAATCATGCTGAATTATCGGGTGTTTATCTAACTCGTTGAAGTGGGACGCAACGCAAACCTTGCGCAATCTCGGCTACGTTAGTGAGAGAGCACACGGTACTTAAGCGGTACAGGGTGACTAAAACAAATGAATAACTAAAACAAAGTCTACGGCTTTTCTAAAAGCATAATAAAGGTATTTAAAGCTTATTTTGAAATATTTATCCATCCTATGAACTCCATAGACCCTCGGATTAATTTACTGTACATGTTTTGTTAAAGTTCTGCATTAAATGTAAGACAGATTAATACAAATTAACACAACTGACAAGCTGCTGGTGTATAAAAGCAATGAAACACTCTGAAATGGAAATAACCCGGGAACAGGAACACCGCTTCGGGTAATTATTTTCCCTGAACACCACATCACGTCATGTTTAATTTGCACACGTTACACAGGCGCAGGTTTAAAACCCACATTACAAGTTGTTGTTTTTTTTTTTTAACCCGTGTGTTGAACACAGTATACGCGTGTACACGCTGTCCCGGCGTGGTGTTTATGCTCAGTGACTTACAGACGTTGAACACCGGCATACTTGTGTGTGTTGTTATTATTGTTATTCCACATCAATCGAGATTGTAACCTTTCTTGAGCATTAAGACAAAATGAAAAATTTAAACGTTTTCTGGATGTTTATACCTGGTGGCCTTTACACGCACAGGTCAGGCAGAGACCTCGACTAAAACCGTACAGGTAGCTGACGTTTGGGAAATCAGGTGTAACAGATGTGATGAGGAAATTCATTTAGGTTAAAAAAAAAAAAAAATGTAAAAAAAAGATTAGAGTGTGTGTGTGTGTGTGTGTGTGTGGTTATATCTCCATGCTAAATATAATTGTGTCAGTCATAAGTTGAATTAACAAGCGGTTGGAAAATAGTTAATTGTTCAAAAACTACATGAATGGCGTTAAAAAAAAATTTTTTTTTTATAAAATAAAAAGTTTCCGTTCTCCTTTTGAGCGATGTGTGTTTTTGCTTGTCGCGTTTGGTAACACTAAATCCTTTCCGTAAACTACCAGGCTGCGCTAAGGTTATCAGTTTTGCTATTACCACCACTACTATTATTTATTTATTTATTTATTTTTGTTGTGCACTTTGCAAACTGCATGTGTCAAAGGTTTGCATGAAAAAAAAAAGAAGTGATATTTGTTTCCATGGTAACTCTACCCATTGTAGATATTATGCTTAGATATGGGATTTTGGTTCCTGTGAACGGATTGGAAACGTCGGCTCGCATCCGGATTTTAGCGCAAGATTTATTTTGGCACCGTGATAAGTGCATACATTTTTTTTTTTTAAAGGTGGGATGCACTCACTATGAAAGAACTATGCTACTAATAAACAGCTATTCGCAGTCAGAAGTGGCAAAGAAATTAAATATATTAAAGATTATGTGCTAAAACAAGCATTAAAGGTGTGAAACTGATTAATGAGGTGTGAGAGAGTGGTGTGTGCCTCGCCGAGCTCTCATCTCTCACAGCGCGTTCATCGAGACAGGTGGATTAGAAGTCGTCGACGGTGGAAGCATGTAAAAATCGCTGCGGAAAACTAGTTGGTGAGAAGTCCACCGGCTTCCTTTTGATTAAAAGGTTTCATACTAAACTCATGCTCATACTAAGCACATGGAGAGAACTGAAATGAAAAGGAGAAAATATCAGGGGAGGAAAAGAGAACCGGTCGAAGGGGATCAACGGATCCAAATAAATTAATCAATAAATAAATTATGGCTTGCGTGCGGTTTTGGCCATGAAAACCTAAACTTGGACTGGAACAAATAAAACGCGCTCCGTCTACACGCGAATACACCAGGGGAAACACAACTACACCACCAGATTCAACTGAAAATGTTTCAGTGTGGTAATGAAAAAAAAAAAGGAAGCATCTAACGAGAGCCCCAGGCCCCACACACACACACACACACACACACACGCAAGCGCGAACACACACACACACCAATGTGTGTTCTCTGTTCTTACACGCATGTTTGATGAGGATAATTAAAGCCCCAATGCAACAGTAATCAAATGCAGATGTTATTAAGCAGTGAGGCATACAGTATGTCAGGCTCATGAACATCTGAAGGCAACATGATTAGGGAAACTCGAGAATCACCAGTGACCAGACGATACGATATCACAATACAGAGGCACCGATTCAACTTGTAGAAACCCAAGCATTACACACCATGGCTTACTCCAAGCAAAGGAAAGTAGACTATGAAAACTGAACCTTCAAAAGATTAATAGACGGGGCAATATTTGTTTATTTTTCTTGCAGGAAGTTTACAACCAGTTTGTCTTATATGTGCCGAAACCGTGGAGTTAATAAAGTGCTGTAATGTGAAGCGTTGGTATTCGATAGAACACAAGACGTTAGAGCAAACGTATCCGCAGCAGTCTGAGGTGAGGGCGTGTAAAATACCCGAACCGAGAGCCCGGTGTGACGGAGCAAACAGAGAGAGCCCGGGGTAGCATTGTAGTGACATGGTGTGGAAACATGTGTAACCCAGTGTATTTATTTTAGAAGTTTCTAAACCGCGAGCCAACATAAAGCGTAAAAAAAAAAAAAAAAACAATAATAATAAAAAATAAGTGCATGGTAGACAAGGTTCTTTTGTATTTACGACTCCCACAACCCTTCATAAAAGGTCGTGTCTACTGACGGCAGAGAGGAAACGTGATCAGGGTGAAGACTGAAAAACAGAAGAGAAAGTTAGAATACTACAAATGAATGAATGAAAGGGATGCAGGGGAAAAAAGAGAAGTGAAAGTGATTGATTTATTTAAGCTATTAAAGTTAAATCATTCACCAGTGAAAGGCTTGTTTTGCTGGTTTGTTCACTTTCTCCTTGGTCAGAACTGAATTGTTAGATTAGGCTCAGTTCATCTGTTTTTTTGTGTGGCCTATCTTAATTTATTGATTTTTATATTCTTAAATATAGAAATAGCTGGTTTTCACCAACATTCTTCATATCGAGGTCCTCCTACGTCTTAATTACAACATATTATGTTGTAATTAAGACCTATTTATCACACTGCACTCGTCTCACTCTTCTCCATAATCATAATATAATTGAATTTTTTTAATATTTTAAAACACAATCATTTTATTTAAGATTTTTATATAAGAAATCCCTCACGCTGATCGGTTTAAAACATTTGTCTTTTCTTTGGAATTTAATAAAATTGCAGTTAGCTTGAAATATCATGCGTGCGTTTATAAAGATATTACACTTCATATCAAACAATATAAACTGAATTATTGAGTTTTAGAAAAATTCTCATTAATCAGATCTGCGTAGTACAAATAAAGGAGAAGCAAACCACTTCTATAAGAAACCCTCCCATATCATCTGCTCCCATTTACTTCTAACAGCATTACAGCGGAATCGAATAAAACTTTCCCATCACTGTACGAACATACATGGTTAATTATTGAATTCAGGTGTGTCAGACAGGCCTGTTATTCCCAGTGAAGAGCAATCTTAATGCTTCACTATACCGAGACATCTTGGACAATGCTTCCAACTTTGTATTAACAGATTTATATCAACATGACTGTGACCCAGTGCACAAAGCAAGGACTATAAAGACATGGTTCGATGAGTTCGGTGTGGAAGAACTTGACTGGCCCGAACACAGAGCCCTGTGACCTCAACCCCATCGAGCACCTTTGGGATGAACTGGAACGGAGATTGTGATCCGGGAGCCTTCTGGTCCAACATCGGTGCCCGACCTCATGAACACTCTACGGAATGAATGGACACGAATTCCCACAAAAACACTCCAAAATCTTGTGGACATCCTTCCAAGACGAGTGGAAGCTGTTATAGCTGCACAAGGGGGACCAAGTCTATGTTGACGTATATGTGTTTGGATACAATGACATTACAGGTTTGGTCAAATACTTTTGTATCTATCCTGTGATGTATGATGTACCAGTGTGCAGTGTACATCAAATTCAGAAACTGGACTGACCTTTTCTAGGAAAAACACTATACATCGTGTTACCACAAAAAGTCACGAGGACACCTTTAAAGCCCCTGGTTATAGATTCTACACAAAAATATATTAATGCAGTTGGAGCAGTTTCAACAATGAAAGTGCTCCCAGATCAAAAGGTCAGATCATATGAATTTGGAAATATTATGGATGTTGGGGCATTGTTGGTGTTAGTTTTTTTTTTGAAAGTTAGAATTACTTCGATAAAATGACATCGGTCAATGCTGACAACGTTGAATGGGATAACGTTGAATGTCCCTAACACAATGTCACAAAAATGACTTCAAGATCAAAGTAAAACCAAAACGTTGGCCTGGGCAGGACTTAAATCTTAAATCCAATCACTGTGGCAAGAGCACCGCATGCTTATCACTACATCATTATTATTTGTTAAAGCTTGTAAATGTGCGTACATAACGCATATGCGTGAGGTTTTATCGCCAATTTAATCGTGTCCAATTCCCCCCGGCACTAGGGGCTCCCACATTAAGGCTTTACTACCAGTGAGTCAGGGAGGGCCGAAGACTATCAGGTGTTTCCTCTGAACAACATGACGCCAGCCGACCGCATAATTTTTTCGAAAACTGCTCATTCACGCACCGTTGGGGGGCGGTGTAACACACTCGGAGGACAGCGCTATCCGCTCCTTCCGCTTGCATGGGATCACGGACCCACAGGCCCCTGATTGGCTGTGGAGCCTTTTGATTGATGTGAGAGCTCTAAGTGCCTCCCATCCCACCCCGCTGAGAGAGCTCAGCCAATCAGCTCTCTTTAAGCCCCCGGCTGCGGGAGGCTACAGTATCACCCGGGAATCGATCTAGTGATCTAAAGAAAATAGAACAGGGGTAACAATACAGCACTAACAGATGCCTGACATGAGATGTGGGAAACTGTAGTGTCCGTCCCAATCACTGATCAGAAGGAACCATGGGACATTG
>JAQMYK010000038.1:31589696-31601609 GCA_030014345.1 Clarias buthupogon | reverse complement strand
AGGACATCCTTCCAAGACGAGTGGAAGCTGTTATAGCTGCACAAGGGGGACCAAGTCTATGTTGAGGTATATGTGTTTCGCATACAATGCCATTGCAGGTTTGGCCAAATACTTTTGTCCATTACAAATACACACACACACACACACACACACATCTATATATACACATACATACACACACACACACACACACACACATACATACATACATACATACATACAGGAAGCACCAGCCAGGATCTCACATGACATTCATTCCCATTCTGGATTCATACCTGTCCTCTAATAACACCAACCGCTTACAGATAACATTAATAATTTCGTATACGTTGTATAATGAGGATGATGATGAGGTTTAAAGTATAAGGAATGAAGAATGAGGGCCTGGTCCTGCCTACTAGGCGCTAGGTAAAAAAAATAAATATATATATTTATATAGCTAGTTTTTTTTTTTTTACGCATCCACTTTCAGACAACCCCGCCCCCTTATATTATATTACCCCCTCTGATTAGAGGACGTCAGCGTGTAGGCAGACCTATTCAACGTAATCCCGAGATGGATTGTAAGGTTAACCAATCCTGTGCAAGAAGGCGGGGTTTATCCGAATACGGGTATGAGGAAAGCTAGCTTAGAATGACTTAGCCAAACAATGTTAGCAAGCCAGTGGTAAAGGCGCTAAATGAATGTATAGAGAGCTTAGCAGTGAAGGATAGAAATGACACCAAAGCGGAAAGGTTAGGGTGAGGGTTAGTTAACCCGTGTACCTGCCGTAAATGCCCTCGGTGATTCGGTTCCGTTTTAACGGCCGCCGGAGTTTGCTGCAGTCCGCATTGCGCCGCTTCATCCTCCTTTCCTTCGCTCGGGCGGTTTAATACCGAGCGTTACAACATTGAAATCCCGTTCAAATAATATAGCTAGCTAGGGTTAGCCAGCTAGCTATCGCTGTTTTTGTTATTGTTATTACTATTATTATTTTTGTTTTTTTTTTCAACCCGACTCGAAACAAAGAAATAAATAAAAAGCCTCGCTCGAAGACCCTCCTCTTTTTCTCCTCGCGACACACGCGCGAGCCCGATGACAGACAGCCGCGCCAGCCAATCACCTCTGAGCTCGCCCAGCGCTCGCGCAGAGTTCGCGATCACATTGATTGATTGATAGCAAAAGCTGGCTAATATAAGCAGCGCCTTGTGTTTTTTTTTTTTTTTTTTAACATATATCTTAGTGACAACCATAGAGACAACCTTCTTCTCGCTCCACCAATCCTTTTCCTTGTGGACAAATCTGGTAGTGACAGCTAGCCAATCAGATGGCACTGCCGGGGCGGGTCTTGTGTTTAGGCTGTCCAATTACGTTAGCGAGTCACCGGTTACGTAATTTGCTTAGGAAATGTGTCTCTACTTACGCATTTGGCGTAAACTGTTACAACAATAGAAATATTTGATAAAGAAAAAAAAATGCAGCATTTAAATATCAACAATAATGATGTCCAACCTGAATACTGATTACAAATTAAATAAATAAATAAAAAGTTTATGATTAGATTATTGTCTCTCTATCAATAAATATACCAGATAACCTCACTCACTCATCGTCTATACTGCTTTACACGTGGTGCACCTTAAACAGGGTGCCAATCAATCGTAGGGCACACATACATAAACACACTCATTCACACACTACGGGCAATTTGGAAACGCCAATTACTGTGGGAGGAAACCAGAGTACCTGAAGGAAACCCACCAAACTCCATGCACACTGACTCTGGGGCATAGTGCTAACCACCACGATGCCACCTAGCAGATTGTTGTTGTTAGTCTTTATGCTGCTCTCGTCAAGAGTTCGGCAAAACAGAACACACATACAGGTTTTACTCCGGATGATCTTCCAGATGCAACTCTCTTATTTTTATCCGGGCTCAAGACCGGCACTGCATCCAATGGCTGGTGTTTGGGCATTGGGTGGGAATCGAACCACATGGCAGACAAGAAGCATACTACTGACGCACCAATGTCCTAAACCTAGCACCGGATAAACTATTATAATAAAATAAATAGTATTTTGCATTATAGACAATATCTTACAAATGTAAACAATAACTTGCAAAAGGCACTTAAGGAATGATATACTTTTGATATTTACACATTGAACACAGTAATCTACAAAAAAAGAGAGAATTATCGGCGCAACAAATAATGTTGCATGCAAGCACCAAAGGCTCTAGGATCATATTGTTTTCCTTAATAATTTCCTTATTCTTGTACAATTTCCTCCTCTAAAATAAAATTTTTGGCAATTTAGCATTAACGTTGTGATCATTTAAATAATATACAAAAAGAAAAAAAATAACACACTGTCTAATATTTTGTTAAACTGCCTTTTGCCTTCATTGCAGCTGTGGCATCGTATTGATAAGATTATGTGACGTCAACATTTATTTCAGTCCAGAGTCGCACTAATTTCTGTCCAAGAACGTGTATTAATGATGAGAGAGTTGAACCGCTGCGCAAAGCCTTTCCATCGATGTAAAAACTGTCAGGTCATCAGCTGACCTCATTTTTTGGGCACATAACGGTGTTGAACCTAGACTTGACCAACAGAAGCAACCCCAGAGTATAACACTGCACACACAGTGGGCACTACGAATAATGAGTGTATCTCTTTATCCACCTCTCCACTTACACTGATGCCCCATCACTCTGGAACAGAGGAAATCTGGACTCATCAACCTTTTTCAAATGCTCCATAGTCCAATGGGATTTTTATCAATAATGATGTCAAACTACTCTGGAGTGTGTGATTAGAGATTTGTAAACAATTAATTACTGTAACTCACAGACAGTCAGAGCCGTATTTTTTTCAGACAGCTGTAAATCATAATTAGACATAAACATAAAAAAGAAAATTGAAAGACTCTGAGGTCAGCAATGACGTCATGGTCAGCAATGGGGAAATGTCAAGTCTGAATAGCTTTTTCCCAGGAACCCAAAGTCCAATTGTATTAAAATGTGGTGTATGCCATTTTTCTTCTCATCTGAAACTGAAATTGAATCACCTTGAGCTGTTGTCACGTTACTTGAGATTAACATACTTGAAAGTATGTTAATCTTTGGTCTTGTATGTATCTGTCTTGCTAATGAAGATTTGTCTACTTACTTTGAATTTTTAAACATTATAATAAGAACTTTCCTGATTGACAATCTTAAACATTTTCCTTTCATTATGTCAAGCAAGCTTATTTTGAGATTCTGTGAATACAAGTTGATGGTTTTAATAGTTTGAGCTGCAAAGTAAGTAAATAACTGACAGTTACATAACCAAAGTAGCATTCGCTATTGCACGGCACAGTCTAAGACCGCTGACGTTAAGGACACTTGTTCATGAGCTTCCCCACCCTGCTTAGTGCAGCTTGACGAAGACCCAAGCGAAGACATGCCAGCAAGAACAGAGCTGTGAATGCGCTCTCATGGCTCCAAAGTACGCTCCCAGTCTCCGAGCCCGGTTTCCACCTGTGGCTCTTCTTCTGCAAACTATATTTATTGTCATTTTTGCCCTTTTTGTGGAAATAGGGGACTATGGCGAGAAAAAAGAAGAGGAGTTCATTGTTTCATATGCAAGTAAGTAGAATAGGCAAAAAAATATATTTTTATGATGTGTGTGTGCATTTGGGCCTTACATATATTTATATATGTGTATATAAACTTCCATAAATCTGTACTATTTTGTATGATCAATTCTAAACATATTGTATACTCTTTTTCTTTTTCTAGCAAGTCATTTTACAAAGATTTGCCTCTGCTCTTCTTTCTCTCTTTTTTTTTTTGTAGTGTAAAAGGTATGTGAGGTGCCCTGATATCATGTTAAAATGATATATAAGCAATATAAACTTATTTCTGTCCAAGCATTCATTGTACATGTGTGTAGGGTTGCTGTGCCGTTGGGGCGGGGAGAGCATACACCACTGGGTTTGGGAGATAAGAGGAATGTAATAAGCCAGGACGACACCTCCACCCCTTCAAACCCCACATATGATGTCATTTGAGTTTTTAAAGCATTGATTAAAACAGAAATATATTGAAGATACAGGCAACATTGGGGTTACTCTTGCTTTGTCCCAGTCTAATTGGTTTATAAGATTCAGGTTACTTGAGGAGACAGATGGTGTACAATTTCAATAAAAATATACTTATTTATTTCCAAAACTAAGTTAAACACAGGGCAGTTTGAAAAGAAAGTGTAGAATTGGTAGTATTTGGTAGAATTGCCCCAAAACTGTTTCACTTGGGCCAAACGTTTTGGGTATTCTTCCACAAGCTTTCTACAGTAGTTTGCTGGTGTAACTGGGTCTGGTTTGTAGGCCTTCTTGCTCGCACTCACCTTTTCAGGGCCATTCAGACATTTTCTACAGGATTGAGATCAGGGCTTTGTGACGGCCGCTCCAATACTATGACTTTGTTGTCCTTAAGCCACTTTGTAACCACTAATTTGGAGGTATGCTTGAGGTCCATGTCCATTTGGAAGACCCATTTGCGCCCAAGCTTTAAGTTCCTGGTTGATGTCTTTAGATGTTGCTTCATAATTTTCTTTTCTCATGGTGCCATCTATTTTGTGAAGTGCACCAGTCCCTTCTGCAGCAAAGCAGCCCCACAACATTACACTCCCACCCTCATACTTCACAGTTGGGATGGTGTTCTGAGGCTTCAAAGCTTCACCCTTTTTTCCCCCAAAAAATATACCGTTTATCATTGTGGACGACCAGGTCAACTTTTGCTTCGTCAGACCACAGGACAAAGATTTTTTTTTCTCCATGTGCAGTTGCAAACTGTAGTCTGGCTTTTTTATGGTGGTTTTGAAGTAATGAATTTCAGGCATCTGGAAATTGCACCTAAGGATGGGCCACACTGGTGGAGGTCCAGAATTCATTTCCTGATTTCTTGGTTGATTTCTCTTGATTTTTTCATGATGTCAAAGAAAGAGGCTCTGTGTTTGAGTTGTGCCTTTATATGTATCCATAGGTGTGCCACCAATTAACTCAAATGGAATCAATTAACCTATCAGGAGCTTCTTTAAGCTCCGAATGGAATCATCTGGAGTTTTCTTTTAGTTTAAAGAAATAAACTTAGTGTATGTCTACTTCTGACTTTGATGAAAGTGATACATAAAAATTCTCCCACGCTCGATTCTGATATTTAACAAATGCAAGAAATATGTTAATATTTATTCATCTAAAACAGGAAAAGTTTACTCTGATTTGAAAAATCGTTTTTGTGTTTTTTTTCTGAAGTGTTTTTCTGACACGGGTGCTTGGGCCCACTCATCGTTGCTTGCAGCATTATTTTAAAAACGTATTTTTACATACAGAATTCCAGGATATCCATGTGATGGTCTTTCTGGGTTTTGGCTTCTTGGCTACGTTCCTGGTGCGCTATGCCTTTAGCAGCGTGGCGTTCAGCTTGCTTGTTGCCGCCCTGGCCGTGCAGTGGGCCACCATCCTAAAGGGCTTCCTGACATTTCACAGACACGACTGGACCATCCGCATCCACTTCAATAGGTAATAAAAACTACAAACTTCACTTCATACCAGACCACATCACAACATTCTCTCTATAACAGCAAACCCCAAGTTTAATTCCTTACCTGTACCAATTATTGTATCATAAGTACATATTGTAGCCACATTACATTACATACCCGATCACACCCCATTCAGCACTTATTCCTCTTTCAGTTTGGTAGAAGCCGAGCTGTGTGCAGCGTCAACTCTCGTGGCTATGGGAGCCATCCATGGGAAAACCAACTCGGCCCAACTTCTCATCTTTGCTCTGATAGAGGTCACGGGGTTTGTACTAAACCAGTGGCTCATAAACTCACTGTTCCAGGTGAGGTTCTGCTACAGATACTGTAACTTATGTTATACACTGATCATCCATAACATTATGGCCACCCGCCTAATATTCAGTAGGTCCCCCAGATTGTGATGGCTATAGGACTGGGTCAGAGCAAGTCCAAAACTGCAGTTCTTGTGGGATATTCCTGGTCTGCAGTGGTCAGGACATACCAAAAGTGATCCAGGGAAGGAAAACTTATAATAGGGTCGTGGATGGGCGAGGCTCACTGATGCAAATGGGGAGTGAAGGCGTTAAATTGGTAAAAAGGTGTCAGAACACACAGTGTATCACTGTTATGGTGGCAAATGGAGGGGACCTACTCAATATTAGGCAGGTGGTCATAATGTTATGGCTGATCATGGTTTTAATCAGCGTATTCATTTATTTTCTGTAAAGTGGAAGATAATATGCTACAAAACAAAATGATCTTCTCACCACTGACTCATATCAACTATTTACAGTTTACCTGAACACTGCTTAATATTTCTTAATTGATTGATTTATTTTTTAATCAAACTGTTTATTGCTTTTGTCCCAATTTAGCAATTATGATTCATTTGTTGTTGGTGCAAACTTTCATTTTTTATTATATTTATCTTTTAATCAGCTTCAATCAGACAGAGAGGCACAAGGGCTGTACAGCATTGTGCTCATCAACATCTTCGGCGCTCTTTTCGGGGTCATGACATCACGCTTGCTCTTCCGAAGCGAGATGCAGCCCAAGCACGAGAAAGAGAAGCTGAGCAGGAGGACAGGCCTCTTTGCCATGTTTGGTGAGTGAATACAACACCTAATGTAATCTGCTTAAATACTGTAATCTTATCCCTGCTTGATTTTCCCGCAACACTATCCACAGTGAGGAAAGCGATAATTATGCTTCACATAATTTAATTAAAGATGATGTCTAATTAAAACAAAAAAAAAAAACATCCTTTTCTCCCAGGGACTTTGTTCCTGTGGATGTTCTGGCCCAGTTTTAACTCAGCGATGAAGAAGAATATCAGTGTGATTTGCACCACGTATCTGTCTCTGGCTGTCAGCGCCGTCACAGCAATGGTCGTCTCTGTGATGTCCAGCTCTAAAGGCAAGATCAACTTGGTGAGTCAGTGTTTAAGTTGGTGCACTGTTACAGTAGGTTTCTGTTTGTAGAGTATCGTGACTCTGTGATTAGCTCATGACAAAGGTGATGGGAATGATGGGAAAGGTGAGGGGCTTGATGGTCTTGCTGAACAACAACCACAATAATGAAAAATTTTGAATTTGTAAAGCTCAACGTGAGTCATTTACCTCTATTATGGAATGTACCATCACAAAAAAATTAATTGCATTCATATTTTGGCTTTTGTAAATATTTTTGGTGATTTGACCCGAAGGTACACGTTCAGAGCTCCATGCTGGCCGGCGGCATCGCCATCGGAGCTGTAGTGAATTCACCTCTTCCTCCTCTTTGGGTTGTCATGTTGATCGGCATGTGTGCCACACTGTTGTCGACGCTGGGATTTCGATATTTGAAGGTAGTGTATAGAACCATGAACTGTTCATGAAACTGATAACATGATTTGACATACATTAATATCTACACTTCTTTTTGTTTTTAAAACAATGTAATTTATAGGACTATTCCCCTTTATTTTAGTATAATTACTGTATAGTTACTTGTAATCATATATTGAAATATAGATAATATATTTATAGCATTAATTTAGTATTATAATTATACAGTTTTATACTTTTTATTATTCTGTATTGTACAATGATTTACTAATGAATTACATTTAAATGCTACAAGTTCGATTTCTTTAAGTCACTACTATAATTCAGTCTTTACTTAGAAATCAGTAACATAACTAAATGTTCAATTAGATTTCACCACTACAATTTTCTATGGAATTTCCTTTACATTCAATAGTACAATCAAGATTTATTACTATAATTTAGTATTAAATTATAATTTAGTACTGCAAACCTGTGTTTGAACTTAGTAATTTATTTTAGTATAAGTTGAAAATTCACTTTTATTCTGTATAAGAAAACTACATTATTTAATTTGAATGAAATATATAATTTAGTATTTAATAGGAATTCACTACTACAAGTCAATACTTGATGAATACTCCACCCAGTATTATAATCCAGTATTTGGTTAGAATGTAACCAAATACCAAATAGTATGTTTCAGAACAAAATTAAGATTCAATAGTACAATACTTTTGAATCTTTAGTTAGAATTCAATACCACAATTTAGTACTAGATTAGAATTCAGTTCTATAATTTAGTAATAGTTCAGAATTTGTTACTTAATATATTCTGTTAAGATTCCATAGTATGTCTTATTTAAATTAATTCAATATTAAATACTAAATTATAGTAGTTTCGCTACTACAATTCAATGTTTGACTAATATTTAATGTTAAAATTGAGAATTGTATTATAATTTAGTAATATAATTCAGAACTATATTAAGGTTTAATGCCATAATACAGTATCTAATTAGTATTCAGTACTAAAATTTAGTATTAGATTAGAAGTCGGCACCACAATTCTGTGTTTGATTAGAAGTTAGCACTATAATTTAGTATTTGTTGAGAGTTCACTGTTCATTATTATTCTGTGTTTGATTAAGATTCAGTTATATAATATAGTATCTAATTAGAATTTACCACTACAATCCATATTTAGGATTTAGTACTAGAATTCTAGATTTATAAAATTAGATTTTAATACTAATGCTAATATATAGCACTGTAATCCAGTATTGAAATAAAATTATTAGAATTTATTACTGAAACAGTTTAGGTATTATTACATTAGTGATTGTTTTGGTTTGAATTTAATACTAGAAATCAACTACTAATAATAATAATTTTAGTATTTCAGCAGAATTCACTAATATGATTCAGATTATCTTCAGTATTTTTGTTCTAAAGATGATAATTCTGATTTGGTGTGTTATTAATATCTCTGTCCTTCAGGACCATATGCTATTAGCTTTTGATTGCCATGATACTGGAGGTGTCCTGAGTGTTCACGCAGTGCCGGGAATTCTGGGATGGGTTGCTGAACTCACATGGCGACTGATCAAAATCAACAACAGCACAATGTAATTCTATAATCAAGAAATACACTTAGGTGGTGTATACACTACCACCTAAAAGTTTGGGATCACTTTCCAACTCTATGATCGTTTCTGATTTTGATCTCTTTTTTACATTGCAAAACAATGCTGAAGGAGTCCAAAATATGCAATAATCTCCTTTGAACAGTGTTAAGATGTATATCTGCTAGTCATGATCTGTAAAGTCTTCATAACGGCTCTAATCTGAGGTGCTGTTTGTTAATTTGTAATGATTTCTGACTCTAAATGAACTTCTCAGCAGCAGAGGTACGTTTTGGTCTTGCCTTCTTGGGAAGGTCTTCATGAGAGCCTCATTTCATCATGGTGCTTGATGGGTTTTCCAAATGCACTTGACACAATACTGTTCTTGCAAGAACTATTCCAGAAAGGCTGACTTTCGCTTATCTTAAAATAACAACTGACTGATTGTTGTTGTTGTTGTTGTTCGGTAATTACCTATTCAGATGTGTTACTTTACAGTTTTGAAATCCTCAGTATTGTTGAAGAATGTAGAAAATAAATCACTAAACAAAAACAAAGAAATTTGCAAGTGAGCGGTTGTTAATGTTAAAACTGTTATTTAATTTTCCATTTTAAAATTTATGTATATATGTTTTTTTTTTTTCTTCCCTTTTTAGTGCTATCCGGTATACAGTGCATCAAATCTGTATTTTGCTCATAACTGTCAGTGTGAGTCTGGTCATGGGTCTTATCACAGGTCAGTTTTTATTAATAGTTAATAGTTTATTAAAAGATTTAATGCTATGCTTCAGTATTTGCTTATAATCAAACTGCATTTCAGTATTTAATTGTAATTACTATAATCCATTTTGATTCGAATTCGGTATTATAATTCAATGGATGATTATAGTTCAGTACTACAGTATATGATAATCATTATTACAATTTCATTTTTATTATTTAGTATTAGGTCATAATTCAGTGTTTATTATTCAGTATTATAATTTAGTATTTGATTAGAATTCAGTATCAAGGTTCTGTGTTAATTCAGTATAATTATTAATTCAGTATAATTACGGTAATAATTACCTTAATTCAATGTTAATTTTTATTAATTCCATATTATTTTATTTATATTATTTGGTACTTGATTGTGATGTATTATTTCATTTGAATGTAATACTATATTTCAGTATTCTATAAAAAATTTACTACTATAATTTAGTATTTCGTTTGAATTCATTAATATAATCCAGTATTTTATGAGAATTCACCACTAGTATTCAATCATTTTTATTACGATATTATTATAACTCATGACAAGATTTTGGTATTTGATTAGAATTCAGTACAGTACTATAATTCAATGTTTCACTATAAGGTAGTATTATATTTTAGTATTCAATCATGATTCATTACTATAAATCAGTATCTAATTAGACTTCAGTACTATATTTCAGTATTTATTATAAATTGAATGTGGGATATATTTTAATATTTATTAGAATTTACTATTATAATTTAGTATTTGGTTTGAATTCATTCCTATAATGCAGTATTTAATTTGAATTCATGGCTATATTTCAGTATTCAATTAGACCTTACTACAAGTTTTGGTATTTAATGCACATAGCTTCACTAATTTAGCTCTATCAGACTTTGCTTGTAAAAGCGGTTCATGCATTTAGTATCACTTGTTATAAAAGTTCTATTTAGCCCTGACATGTCTCAGCCAAAACTTTATACAGAATTATAGTTTTTTCCCCCCATTTTTAATACAATTTACAGGACTGATTTTAAAATGGAGATTCTGGAAACCTCAGCAGGACAGGAAGTGCTATGATGACCAGGCCTTCTGGGAGGTGTGTGTGCAGTTACTCCGGAGGAAACTCTTCCATTTTTTTTTTCGAAATTGGGAAAATCTCAAATAGCTTTTTACACCCATAGAGTATATGACACACCCTACCAATACCAAAGTATTTTTGTTGGAACATTATCACAACATTTACCTAAACTTAACTCAAAATCTACATTCTTCAGCTGAATTTGCCATTTGTCTTTTTCTTTTGCAGTTCCCACATCTACTGGTGCACAAGTGAGACCAACATTGAAAACGCTCAGGAAGTAACAACATGAGGACGGACTTACGTATGGCTCTTCTGTGTATTTGTGAATGATTTTGATTTGTGTGCACGCTTTGTTTTGGGTGGGGGTGTTTTGAAAGAAATAAACATTCACAATTGCTCAGTAGGATGAAAATACACATTGGCAGACGACGGAGACGACCGAAACTGACCTGTGATGGAGGTCATAGTTATTATCACATTAGATTCAAGTTGCTTTATTTTGTTACTTATATGTACAGGACTGTACAAAAGTCTCGAGTCATCCATCATTTATTCATATTTTGTTTCCAAAGAGTCAGACTATCCATTATTTTTAATTTTGAGAAACAGTTTTCCAGGCTTCCTGAAGGAATTCTTTGGTGCTCATTTTCAGTCCAGTCTCTGTACCTGAGCAGTTTCAGAGGAATGTATTTTATGTTTGTTTTTTTAAGCCACACAGTGACCTATAAACCAATCAAGCATAAAAACACTAACTTAAGGTATGAAACAGTGAGAAACAGGTGCAGATGATGACAGATGATCAGGCCGGTGATTAGTATACTGCTGATGCTGAGTGGTTGGAACAGACGAGAGGGGAAATGAGGCTGCTGCTGAGGTTGTTGCGTAAACAACCATTTTTAAATGGTATCTTTAGGCACTTTGCAGCCTGTCACAGTAAAACATTTAACATTTCTTTAATTTAATCGACATACGAAGAAATGAGGAGTGGCTCAAGACTTTTGCACAGCACTGTGTATATTGTATAATTACAAATCGGATTCCAAAAAAGTTGGGACACTAAACAAATTGTGAATAAAAACTGAATGCAATGATGTGGAGATGGC